>JAFFZH010015814.1:0-13059 GCA_018420115.1 Euura saliciscinereae | reverse complement strand
TAACAATTTTGTACTTCTATCTTTTGCGCCACGAAATAACAAAGCTTCTATTTCTGTCTTCTACGCCACGAAATAACAAAGCTTTTATTTCTGTCTTTTGCGCCACGAAATAACAAAGCTTTTATTTCTGTCGTGTTCCACGAAATAACAAAGCTTTCATTTCTGTCTTTTGCGCCACGAAATAACAAAGCTTTTATTTCTGTATTTTGCTCCACGAAGTAACGATTTTGTACTTCTATCTTGCGCCACGAAATAATAAAGCTTTTATTTCTGTCTTCTGCGCCACGAAATAACAAAGCTTTCATTTCTGTCTTTTGCTCCACGAAATAACAATTTTGTACTTCTATCTTCTGCGCCACGAAATAACAAAGCTTCTATTTCTGTCTTTTGCGCCACGAATAACAAAGCTTTATTTCTGTCTTTTGTGCAGCTAAAAACATTTCAATAAAGAAAGTTATTTCTTTTCAACGCAGATTGATAATAGTTTTCGAATTCCATCGTTCATTACACCTACCTGTCTGTCGCATTCGAGGCAAGCAAAGTGCTTCATGTGCCATGCCCTGCCTTCGGCCTCGGTGCACTCATCGGCAAGAATAATTTCGTCGCAAGCGCAGCACCTGGGTTTAAGAGTTTCCGCGTGGTGTCGACCACAGTAGAGTCTCCCGTCCCTCCAGAAGTATATCAGGTCGACTAGAAGCTGCCTGCAAACGCAACATACGAAACAGGCCGGATGCCAAAGGGCGGTGGGCCCGGCTCTGGAAGCCCCAACGGCCATTTCCGCCGCTGCGATCGGCCTGCTGCAGTCCCTGCATCCGGTACCGTGCGGTCTCTCCAATTGACTAACGTGACCGCGTCCCAAAGCCTCGCGTTTTCTCTGCGCCGCAAACACCCTGAGCTCCCGTTTCTCTTCCTCCGAGAGTCCGCTGCAGTAACGGGCCTCGTTATCGTGGGGTGGCAGCTGCTGAAGAAGCTGTCTGACGCGTTCGCGCTCACCGGCGCTTCCGACGTACGGAATCTTGTCCTCCGCAAGCGCGCTGAAGTACAGGTGGACCTGGTGCATAAAGGGTTAAGCAGTTAATCAACAATCAATTCTAGCCGCGCAATTCTAATTTATTCGTGCAGGTTATGGCCAAACGTGAACCTTTTTTTCCATTTCATTTCAACATCGGCTGTAGGATGACAGCAAATATTGCGTTTCTGATAGATGAAGCTATTACTAGAAGATTGATGTTTCGATTAAATTTAACCGAACCGAAAGTTCTTTCGAGTTATTTTTCTCTCTCTCTCTCTCTCATCTCGTTAGTCGTTGTTTGTCGGGTGTTTTTTTTTTTTTTTTTTTGCTCAATACGTTTTTTTCATCGGATTATAAATATCGTACGTATATGAATCAGTGCTAATTAAACGAGAGTTGTAACCGATAAAAGGTGTAGTCGTCGTCGTGCGATTAAATCGCCTCCATAACTCGTACGCGGTTTCTCGTGTCGCGGAGCACCGCCGTTACGTTATACGACGCGGTATGCGCGCGGCAATGAGAACCGCACATTAATCCACAAAATGCGAGTTCGAAATTCTCATTTTTTCAACCAGAGGCGTGCCCTAAACGACGGAGGCACTGTCCACCGTGAATTGGCGCCAGACCCGTCACACCTGTCTTTCAACCGGCATTATCCAAATGATGCATCCCGACAACGGACTCGGTATAAGACAGGTGGATATGAAAAACAGAGAACCGTCTAAATATGCACCTGCAGGTATGCCATTCGTGAACTGAACAAGACAAGACAAACTTTATTCCGGTCAGTTGGAATGCCGGAGACTTTATCATTCTGAAACGGGTTGAATTAGCCGCGTACGATCACCGTATCGCGTCGATATCCGGTTCTTGTATAGTCCCAACTGAGAAATTCGGTGGGAGACTCGTAATCCAATTGTTCATTTTCTTTTTCCTTCCATCTCCTACAAATTTCTACCCACGTTAATCGCCTGCTCTTACCTGATCGGGCCTCAGCCCTGGTGGTACCCACGTGTACTCCTCGAGGGCACAACCGCTGTCGTCGTCGCTCTGCGAGTGCCTCTGGTGGTGTAGAAGCGCGTCCTGAAGAGGCGGTGGTGCCTGCACCGGGCTTTTAAACGGTTCTGGAAGAACACCGGCGGCGCTTGAACCCGAACCAGGACTTTGGAACGCCATTGCCATCGCCATCGGAGAGGACGGACCCAGGCCGGAGGATCCGAGGCCCAAACCGATACCGAGACCCGACGAACCGACAGTTTCCAGCGCGGAACCCCGCTGGTGTTCCTCTCTGGGACACCTGCAGCTGCGGCACACTTTTCTGTAACACGAAGAAGAAAGAATGGTGGTTATAAATCCTGAGGTCTGAAAAATTATCGGGATTCTAAAGTAGGCGAAGACACGGGCGACATTCCTCTCGGCTCTTCTTGGTCTCAGGCGCCGCGATAATCTCAATGATACATCAAAACTATGTCGTTTAGCGTGATCATCGAAGTCTCCCGGCATGGGGTCCGCCTGCGGAGAAAGGAAATGGAGAGAGAAAAAAACCCGAATGTCTGATCAGGGCTATTAATTTTCGACTTTATAAAGGGACTGTTAGAGGTCGTAATGAGACCCGGTTGCACGTGGGTCTTTAATTAAATTGAATACTGTCCCTCCTCCAGCCCCTCGATCGGTCATTATTACCTCACGCATCTCTCTATATTTCTGCTAATTGATAATAACCGCCGGTGTCAAAGAGACATCGGGCAAAATAACGATGCGATCTCAGTTTATTTATTCCGTTACTGTCACCCTCCTCAATAGCGGTTTGACAGATTCGGCGATAAAAAAAATTGTATTGCTGAAAAGTAATCATCCAGTCGGAAGTTTTAACCGCGCTGTTATGGGTATCTATAAGACGTAGACTGAAAGGAAGAGGAAGGAAGACAGGAGAAATGGGGCCCCGTTTCTGGGATGGAGACACCTGGCATACGCTGCCGAGCTCGGAGTCAAGTCGTCTTCTCAAGTGTCCCGGAATAGGAGGGGACATTAGTCACAATCAGGCTCGCATTGTGCGGTAAAAGGCGGCCCTCGCTTTGATCGAACCATCGAGCCTTCGAGCCTTTTCAAAGGCCGACCCCTGACCCCGGTCAATCTCAAGATCGCGTTAGCAAAAAAAATTTACGGATAAAAATTCCTGACGCACTTAGCGATAACCGCGCGGCGACTGACCGGGCAGAACATGTGTCGTACAAAGTTGCGTGGGACACGGAGATGCCAGTGGGATCATTTTCCAAACGTGGGCTTGAATTTATGGTAGGAAATCGCTTATCCTTCTTGGCGTATAATTAAGCTTCTTGTTTTTAATACAGATGTCGTTATACCGGTATGTATTTAGAGGAGCGGTTAATATCTGTCGAGCCGTTTACTCGTCTTCTTGTACTTTTATTTTCGAACCAGAGTGCAGCACAGTTATAAATCGATCAATCGATAATATCCTCTCGCAATTCAACATGGCTCATGGTATCTGTCTTGTGTAAGATTGCGTGTACAATATCTGAGTGATACAGCGAAAAATAATGGCACCGCTGTTATTAACTTCTTTAATTACGTACGACGTTGGTCAATCTCTACGCGCGATGGTCTAGTCAGTTTTTGACTACACGAAACGTTCCGAATCCCTTGATTCTCAGTTTCGAAACCCGTTTACGCGAAGGACGACTTTTGAACAGGTAGATAGTTTTTCTCATTTTCTCGGGACAAGAAACTTACTCTGGCCCGTTGTAACCGTCGTTGAGTATTCTCGCGTGCAAAATACTGTCCAGATTGTGTTCCGTCACCTGGAGGGTGTCTGTGACCTGCGAAACGTTTCCGAATACGCGATTATTCCCATTATCCGCACCGTCCCTCGTCCCGTCGAGGAAATCCAAGCATTTTTCGGTCGGGCTTGCCCTCGGCGTCGAAAGGGCGGGGCAGTCTACGTTGCCCTCGTTTCGATTCCTCAGGAAAGCGTCCAGGTAGTGTTCGTCGGTCGTTGGCAAATCGTAGACCGCCGGCGACCAGGGCATTGCGTTGTTATCCTGAAAATTTTTTCCACCGACGTTCTTCCGCGAGTACAATTTCCGCAGGTAGGCTTCCTGGTGGCTCCGAGTCGCCCAGCACCCGCCGCGCCACCACCTCTTCGACCCGGACACCATCGTGTCCCTGCGATGTGCGAGACTCGACATATCAAACGGAGTGAAGAAAACCGCGAGGCAACCCGAAACTGTGGTTCGAGGGTAACTCAATATCCGAAACAAGAGTGGGAACAAAGAAGGGACTGGACCGACTCTCCCAGGTAGCTGATGAATTTTCGGTCAAGAATCCTGGAGAGTTTTCCAGCTCGAGTTTCCTCGGTTCTCGATTGGCACGCGTTGGAAAAAATTCGAGGTCCAATAACCGGTAGTGGAGGACATTAACATATTAATACGCGCTGCGTCTCAACTCTGAGACAGGCACTCAGACAGATAGCATCTTCTACCAGAGAGGCCCAGAGCTGTTATTACAGATAATCTTTTATTGTTCGTCACTCCGACACTAGCCTCAACCGCAATAAGGCCGAGAAAAATCGATTTCTAACACCAATATCACACTTATTCCAAATTTCGAACTTCACAAACACCGTCACTGGTCACATCGCTCCTCACAATCGACAATCTGATCGATGAATTAACGAATCATCGGTGTCCGGCGTGCGTTTCTTGCACGCGGTCTGCCGAGGTTGCGCGGGTACTGGCCCGTGTTCTTCGGCGAGGGGCCCCAGAGAAGTGGGAGACCCCGGGCCCCTTTACTTCCATGATGTTTTCTACAGACGCGCCGAGACGTATGCGTACGCGCGGGTTCCCAATACCCACTCGAGCGAGTATCACTAGCCGGTGTACGTAACCTGCATAGGTGTATTCGATTCTTGTGAATATGGTACAGCTACACGCATGCCCCCGGAGGCACAGACGAATGGTTCTGTCTTTCCTCCTTCGACTCGGCTAAGGACAGCCAGACCCGGCCCCCGGTCGGCCGGAGAAAGACACCGGCTAAACACGGCCGCTGCGACCGCAAACGCGCCGATTTTGGCCGCCAATTACCCGCTGCGAACCGAATTGGAACTTCGGGGTGCCTCTTCTTTTTCTCATCGAGCATTAGAAACTGAAGCTCAAACTTTAGCCTCGGTGCACAGATAGAAGCGAGCTGTGGTGGGGCCCCTCGCGACGCCCAGGAAGTCGTAATGACCTGCCGTGGGAATAAACGGGAGTGAATGAGAGTCGGTGTTCCTGTATATTCGCGAACTGACATTGAGAATATTGCTTCTCAAAATGTACAGCCAACATTTTCCAACTCCTGAGGCTCGAGCGATTTCTGGTTAGTTGGCTGCCCGAGAAGCTTGAATGGAGGAAAAAATCTCAGATCAATATTTGTACTCCCGAGGACCGAGGACCGGGTCTCCGCATCTTCGCTCCGTTAGTTCAGACTCAGTACCCAGTGTTCCTCGGGGACTTCTGAAGGCTCTACAAATATTGGTTGACGGTCGCTAACTCGGTCGCTTGTTGACTTTTCACTGTACTTGTTTCGTCTACCGTGAATAATATTCTCTCGAGGGAAGACTTATCTTCGTTTTTAAGAATAAGAAGGATAAGATACATATTTCGCACCGCAATGACAGCAGACGAGAGCACCGAGATGTTACAGGACTCGTCCGAGAAGCGCAGCACCGGCCCTAGGGCAGGGCCCGGTCGAGTTCTGTAAAACGCAGAAGGATCAGAAGATCCAGGAAATTATGCAGATTGCAGGCTTGGGTCTGATGGGGCCAGGCCCCGTACGTGATCCAACCTCGACGTGCCGGGCATATCGGTACCAGGCTCGCTCTTGTACCGGGCCGCTGACACGACTCGAGCAACCGCACACAAGACCCAATCATGTTCTCGCGATGCTCTCGTAACAGCGTCAGCGACAAATTCCGCGCTCCTCGCGAATCGCGATGCAAAAATAAAAAGGAGAAAGCCTCGGGGCTGATCGACGCCCGACGGTCTACTTGGCACTGCAAAAACTACACCGATTTGTATATCAATCTCCCGGTGCAAGTCGGACTTGTGGAAATGGTGACGGGTTCGGTTCGTGCGGCGACGGACAGCCTACATATTTCTTCTGAGTGCTCATCTCGCGACGCATAAATGCGTGTCATGCCGCGGAGTTGGTTGGCCGGTTCGAGTACCTTAAGGCCCGGGCCCTCGGTGGCCTCAGGGCGTCGACGCTGGGACTTCTGATCTATATTTAATGACAGACAGCCCTCGACAGTCCTCGCCAAGATAGAAATCCGTTTGTCCATGGTTGGATCGAAAAAATTCGTTGTAGGAGCTTGCAGGATCACCCAGCGCGGTTTTTTTTTCGAAAAAAAAGTCATGCTCGATTCGAGGCAATTAGTGGCACCGCGATCAGCTTCACCGGGATCGCACCGTATTTTTATGACGAGGTTATTCTTTCTTGCCCTCTCTTCCACCCCGTATCCAGTCGTTCTTTCCTCCATTCCGCGAAGATGGTCAGTTCGAAGAGGGTTCGCGCGAGATCCGGTTTGTCTATCTTGTCCAATAAACATCGTTCCATCAGGGGAATTCTTAACGAAGTCCTAGTACCTATGCGGTAGTGATACCTCCCGTAAGTGGTCGAACCGCCGGACGCTACCGACTGATTGTCCCACTAGTGTCCCAACGCGACTCGTCACTCAATCCATCCGGTCAATCACGCAAAATACACGATGCGGTTATACTATTTTTTTCGCCGTCTCGTTTTCCGACTAAGTGGGTAAACAGGGCCTCGGAGAACCTGCAACGGTTACCGGGAACCCGGTACGAAGCGCTTTAAATTTTTACAACTTAACAGGAGTCGGCCATATAGTTGTCGACTATACGAGTCTCCTGATCGTTTCATTTCCCCGCAATAAGATGGCGTCTCTTGATGGCGGTTCTTTGTTTCGCCTAAAAAACAATATCTCGCGTGGCTAAAATTGTTCTCAGCCTCGAGACTCGGGGCTTCGTAGAAAACCCGTCCGAGGAACAAGACGCGCTCGAGGTGTTCTACGTCCCTGACGTTTTCTATCCTAAGCCAAGCCAAAGGTGAGTGGATATGTACTCGGAAATAACTTGAACCGAAGCCGGTACACGCATGTGCTGTGTACCTGGTCCCGGACGCTGACCACAGAAATTGAAAAAGGACTACATCAAACACGTAATCAACGAATGTACGACATTCCTGTGGCCACTCGATTCAGAGGGTTGGTCTTGTTGTTCAGTTATCGAAGAAACGGGCCCGTCACGTCGTTGTCACAGCTGCTTAAGAAAAGACAATCGATTACACGTTTATCTTCTGGCACCACTATCTGCCTTCTTCTACACAGCGCGACGAAAGAAGCTGTTGCAGGAATGGCAGACTTCCAGATAATGTTTTCTCTTTAATATGTCCTAAGTGCGGTCTGTGGGATCTTTTGTTCCGTGAAACCGCTGAAAGTATCTCTAATAACCGACAATTATACCAGTTTCCATACCTTCCACTACAAAGTGCACGTGGAGTTTCGCTCGCCAGGTGATGACGAATTCCCGCTATAGTTTTGCGAGGAGTATACTGCAATTATATCGTATATACTATAAGATAACAGTTATAACTGTGATTCTATATCCTATATCCCGATGCAGTAGGATTGTCAAAAATCAATGTTGACGGTTCTATATTCATTATTACAGATTTATAAGACCGGGTCTCGTTCCTGTACCGTTTAATCAATTATTATCTCTCTCTCTCTCTCGATTCCTCCACGACTTCTTAACCCATCGATTATCTCGAGTCACGACCATCTAGCTGCTGCACCGAGAGAATAGCTATCCCGGTTGTACACATACCTGCACGTTTAATGTAACAGAGAATGTGGATAACTTTTTAGTTACACTGTACGAACAACGTCGACGGGGTTTCCTGACAACTCTTGAGACACCCTGTACGCACCAGCTCGAACGAACGAACGGACACAGGTAAGGCGTAGGGCAAGATGGCGGACGCGTATCACCGTCGTAAAAAGATAATTACACTTATAGCTGATTCTTTGCGACTGTGACTTGAGATTATTTGCTTTCTCAATTTACGATATGACACGATTGTGTAATACTCGTCATTGATACCTTCGATCGGATAGTTTCCGCTGAAGGAAACGTCACCCCAATGGTCCTCCGGGTGGGGACCACCTGTCGATTCTAATTAGATTTTCAATTATAACGAACCTTTTTCAGAACATCCGACTCTAATTCGTAATGATAATCGAATCGTAGGAGAAGTGAAAACTAAATTTTTTTGCTGAAATAAAAATAAAACTTTTCCACCGACGATATACCGGATGAATAATGGGACCAATTATCTTCGGGCCCCGAGAGCTTCGAGTTATACACGAAAAGAGGAGCGTCTATAATTTAGAGAAAAATGCGGGAAGCCCCGGGGCCCATATTTCGGTTCTTGTTCAAAAAACACAAGCTCGTCGAAAAATCTCGAGGGGGCTGCAGAATCGTATACCGCATGTGCGAGGGTTGTACCTGCATCGTGATTTAATTGGCATTCATATGCGCTACAAGCGCGTCGGCTGTCGAGCAATTAAAATCCCGTTTGATTAGAGTTTATCATTTATTTAACGGCATCGATTAATCGCGAGAGCGATAAATTCAGACGGTATGGAGTAACGCGAGCAAGCTAATAGCCGATTGTACGGAGAAAAAAAAAGGGGGTTCCGGATTATTTAACAATCTATGAAATCTAATGCTCCCACGGAGTTGTTCTATACGATGTAAACTCGATCCTCAATTAACCGTGTCGTATCGTAAAATAGTATGAAATTACTTTCCACATAGAGCGTATGGCTTTGATATATCCTTAATGGCGGATAATCCCGCAGAGTAGCTGGCTACCTACCGAATAAAATAAAATAGTGTAAATTAGAAACGCGATAATCCTTATGGAATTCGAAACGACATATGGGGTCCTTCGCCTCCCCGTTCCTGCGCACTTTATCGCCTCGTAGACGCATACCTCCACCGCCTTTGCCAAGTTGGAAAAGACGTGAAAACAAAAAACAAAATGAAAATGAAAAAGTACAACCAGGCACAGCTTCGCAATCAATTCCCAGTGGTTATGGCCCGGCATAACCCATCTCTTCGATTGCCTTTGCTGGCTTAGAAATACATATTCCAAGCATGGACATGTAACAGGCTTAGAGCAACGATGCAACGGTCCCGAGGGACTCGAGTCTTTCTTTGCCTCAGTTTACTCAGATTTTATCCGATTCTCGGATTCACTTTAGTTCCGGTATTGAAGTCGAGGCGATCGTTGGATGATGGTGTCAGCTGCTTCACAAGCTGTTAATGACTTTTTCCCTTCATTTTTTTCATTTCACAGTCGTGGACACTATAAGTAGTGAAAAAAATCCCTGACTTTTCATGACCAAATTATAATTTTTCTCTGACCAAAATTTGGAGGAATTGTAGTGGTTATTCGAGTATCACCATGAAATTCTTTGAGTTTTCCCTGACCAGTGGCCACCATGTTTTATTTCAATGTGTCATAAAATTCGAAAAAATAATTACTTTTGACTCTGGCTTGTATTAGAATTTCCAGACTAATCTAATTCAATGGAATTTCATTAGCGTTCCCTCCATCGGTGTGTGTGTGTGTGGTATTTTTTAAATTGAAGATTTTCAAAGCCGTAGGTTTTTTCTCACCGTTAGATTATAATGTGGCTATAGAAGAATTATGGCTGTTTTAAAATCGTTAGGACGCCAAGTAATCTTGCCTGAAAAATAATCTCCAAATAATAATTTCGTCATTATCCAAGACCCGATCCTGTTGCGAGTGGAGTAATGTAAAAAAAATAAAAAAATTGTTGAATTTTATTCCAGTCTTCAACTACACGCAACGATGGTTTCTTCCAACTTTGTCAATACCGTCTCGTAAATTATCCAACGGACCGGACCTTCTCTAAATCCACGTCCAATTATTTACGTGGACGTAGCGGAAGGCGGAGATAATTTGAGGTAAAATTTTTCCGAGAACCTTTTACTCATCCACATTGTAATTTAAAAACGAACGAATCATGCCTTATATTAGCTCTGTGTTCACTCCTAGATTCACGAAGGAGTCAGTAGCATTGAACCTTAGTTACCGAAGCTGAGACTTAACAGTCTATCTACGCGGTACAACTCGGTTGGTCAATTACTGTATACCCGCTACTACTACTATACCCAAGTCCCAAGTGCATAAGGTAATCTCTAATTCAGCGGAAAACATGTTTCTCTGAGAAATACACTCGCCCCCTCCCCTCTACCCGGGTTGAATTTATTAAATTTACACAGCTATAATTATAATTACGAGCGTATTAAAGTATGAAATTAATCGACCAGCTTAAGGATGTACAGGCCATACAATCTCAACCAAAAGTGAGTCTCGTCGTCAATATTGAGTACTTCGAGATCAGATAAAAATCGGAAAAAAATCAACCACTATCAAGATGATAAGAGTATTCATTTTCGATAATAATAATGCCCAAAAGTTAGCAACAAATTGTTTAAAAAAATCATTGTTTAACAAATTTCCTGGTGACGTTATTTTTTTTTCATGTCAAATGAATTCGTTAATCTTTCCGAATACACATGAATTTTTTCAGAATTTTGTCACTTTTTTTAAATTTCCGTTTGCGGAAATTTCTAAAGGCTGTATTCACAAAACTGTTGGTTCCCCGCTCCGAAAACTTCGGAATTGTAATCTACATCGTTTCCACAATAACATATCCAAAATTCAGATTTTTTTCTCCATTTTTCAAAATCGAAAACGGAAATTTCAAAGAAGTGACAAAATTCTGAAAAAATTCACGTGTATTCGGAAAGATTAACGAATTCGTTTGACATGAAAAAAAAATAACGTCACCAGGAAATTTGTTGAACAATGATTTTTTTAAACAATTTGTTGATAACTTTTGGGCATTATTATCATTGAAAATGCATACTCTTATCATCTTGATTGTGGTTGATTTTTTTCCGATTTTTATCTCATCTCGAAGTACTCGATATTGACGACGAGACTCACTTATGGTTGAGATTGTATGGCCTGTATGTAGATCCTTAAAAACCAGGTATCCGGAGTGAATTAAACCGTCTTAAATACCATCGAGCTGTCTTTTGTCTTCGTTAATTAAATCCGATCCTACATGCGCCGATCGTATTGTAGAATGGGGGTAATTTCTCACACGTGTTAGCAAACATATTGCCAAGTAAAACACGTATGTGATATAGTAGGAGGAAAACGCACGTGCACGGTACGTACGTACCGATGTATGTGCAGGGAAGCCGCATGAGGGCGACAAGTGGATGAATTATTCCCTTGCACCGCGCGTGGTTCTGCCCTGCTGGTCGTATAGGTATACCTACATACACTCTGTGAAATACCAGGGCGTAGAGAAAGTGGATTTGAAAAATGGTGAAAATTAGTCAAAAAGGTCAACAATGCCGGAGGAGTTTATTAATTAGACCGTCGAGACACGAACCAAGACTGGGCAGACGCATTACTATCAATTACAAAGCACAATGTTCCTTGTTTTAGCCGCCCATTTAGCCCCGGTCCCGGTGCATCGGGTAAGGCGTCTATATCCTATATTACCTTCTACACGAGTAACAAACTTAATCCTTTGCAAGGGTTTCCGCCTCCCAATGTGCCGAATGTAGCTATGCTAATTTCCCTAATGCTTCCTGCCGTTCATAACGTCGTTAGGACCGCCGGTAAGAAGGACTAACCCAATGAGGCGAGTCCTGCCGGCCAAACCGATCAAATTATTTCATTTACTTCAATCTTTTTTTCTTAATTTCTCACAAATTCATTCATTTCCTTGGTTATTTCCTATCATTTCCCCCTCACATCTCATCGGAAGAAATTTTCCTTCTTTATATAGTATCATCCAGAATGCTAATTCGTTCGGACACAGAGTAGGAGAGAAGAAATTTGTCTGAAAGTTTGTAATTGAGCTCCTGGGGTGTTTTAGAAAAAAAAAGTTTAAGAAATTAGCCAATGTGTATCTTGATCATTAGGAGATACGAACCCAGTTTCTTCCGCCCCTAGAGAACGAAGGGTTCTCTTCTCGCTCTACTCCGCTCGAGTTTTCTTTAATCCAAGTCATCCGTTAGTTTCATTGAGTGAACCCGAGTGAGTCGTTATTCTTTGGAATTTTTGTTCCCTTCCAGGTCTTACACAAAGCCAGTTTCGATAGGGACATTCTGGATAGCAGAGACTGGCCTAGCTTTGGGCCCAGAGACTATTTATTACTCCTCCGCTTCGGCTGGCCCCGGGACGCTGGGCCTCATTAGACTGGCCCCCTCCTCCTCTCGTCGTGGGTATAATCTTCATAGATTATAACACCGAGTTATAAATATTGATGAAAATTTTTAGGATATCGTACCCAGAAGGTATGTGAATGTTAAAGAAACGGGGTATGGAGTGTAGCTTGTAAATTGTGAGTCGGTATCTGAAACGGTGAATCGCGAATCGTGAATCATGCATAAAGTCGCAGTTTCACTTGGCGAACTTTTATACCGTCTGTCTCTGTCCTTCTCCGTGCGTAAATCAACGAACGAGTGAAGGAAGGGTTCAAAAGTAAAGACGCTAAATCAGGGGTGCGGACAGGATTCGCAAGGTCCCAGCCTTCGCCCGTGGACTCTAAAGGGGCGAGAAATATGATTTACTATTTCTGACAGGATTAATAATTTCTAGAGCACGACGGTGCCCCGCCGGTGTCTTGCAACAGATGCTGCGACACTTTCGAAACTCCTCCGGTCTTGTCTTATCATCCGATGATATACATTCTAACAGTTTTCTAAATCGTTCTTTCTATGTGTATCATAACGCGCCAATTTCGCACCGCGGTATTTAACCCGCGATTTAATGGTCCGCACGGGTTAAATCGCGTATCCGAATCGCCCCGGGGGCACTAATCAAGTAATTAGTATCAAACCCCCCCCCCC
>JAFFZH010015812.1:19482-55441 GCA_018420115.1 Euura saliciscinereae | reverse complement strand
TCGCACTTCAGGGTTCGCCGATGTTCGACTATAAGCACACGTCTTTAGCCCCACGTTTTTGACAAGTGGTGCCATCTTCACAAACCGGCAACGATGGTACTCCGGGGAACATAAAATCGTAACAGCGACCTCCTGCAGCTGAAGTAGGAATACACAAATTATTTAGAGTATTTGATGATGGAATCTGATCTCCAGGGAAATTCGATGATCATCACATCTTGATCAACTGCATGCTCATCGCGGTACTTACGAATTGTTTCGCCCACTGCAGTGGCTATAGCCAGGGCCAAAACAGCTAATGCGAAAACGAATTTCATTGCTGATCTCCGTAAAATGATGTACAGATCGATGGATAACGTGGACTTGCAGACTCTGGTTGTCTATCTCTAGTCAGATCCTTGTTGGGGATAATGACATAGAATGCGAATAAGATTACGATCAACGAAATAAACTGCACACATGATGAGATGTAATGAAATGTCAGGAGTTTGTGATACTTTTCCCACTTGCTTGAGGCAAAGTCATCCATGTGGCGAGGAATTGGAAATCAATACTCGGCAATATTGAATCCATGCAATTTGTATGTGGCGATCACGTCGCCAAAAATGTACGGAGTATTAGCTCACCTTCACGAGTTTCAGAAAACTTGGTGGGTTCGAAATGTCGAGTTCGGGGCTACGGCTCACGGCGCACTGACTGAGCCTCCACTATTACACGAGTATATATAGTCACAATATTCACTAATCTTATCAAGTTCCGTCACGCTCGAGAACTTATTCGTGAAGGTATTTATCACTATTCCGTGCTCTGATGTTACGAGTTTGTTGCAACATCCGCATCCGCATCCGCATACATATCATTGTCACGCATTCGGCTTTATCTTAAGTACTGCACTTCGCTTCGACACGAAATATCCGTAAACGACACGCGACTCACGCGAGCATACTTATTTCTCATGTACTCGATTATGATAGCTTATAGAACGTCTTGGATCACACTCAACAACGGAGAAATGCGGTTCATTGAACAGCCACAGATCTGAATCGATCTTACTCAGAACCTCTGAATAATTCTCCATCTACTTGATTCTTCGAGAGTGTGGATTCATTGCGTGACACCTTGCAGATACACAAAAATGTGTATAATTGTATCGATATTATCCTGTCAATAACACTTTTTTGTAAAACCTGCCCCGAAAGTATGATTTTCGTTGCCTCTAATGTGGCGTAACTGAAATTGGCGCTTGCGCATATCGTAGAAGCTTCACTTTCCGCCGTAGGACGTAAAATCGTGCGTCCACAGTCCAAAGTGAGTCTGTGTTACACCTATCTTCCATCTTCCTTCATCGAAATATATTCAAGATCCCTTATAATATGTATAAGACATAAGGAAAGATTGAAATTTTGATGATTTATCGGTGATCGACGATAAAGGTGTTAGATATACCATTCTGGTTTTCAGTGTTTTGGAAAAAGACACTCGCATGCTGTAAATTCAGTATATTTGTTATTTTCAGAAGATGCTAATAACGGCTTCGACAGTACTATTTTATCTTATCGTTAGTCTAGACTATTGCAGATCGATCCGGCTCCTTTTGTATTATAATCTCATCAACATTCACACTTCCAAGTGCTGTTGCCAACATTTTTACAGCTTGTGCCTTCCTGGCACTGCGCTGCCTGTGGTTGTCCCCTGAGTAACAGAATACTGCAGTTTCCTCCTTTTTCTGAAAATCAAAGGATCCGAATAAAAGTGAGGGAATACATTCTCCTAGATGACCCGAGAGTTTTATCAATGCGTGATAACTCAGCATCGAGGCGATATTCAGGTATTCGTGTTAATGAGCTCAGTTCCAATATTTACTCACTGATTATTCGACGGCAGACGTCACAACATCCGCAAAAACTACCATTTTTCACAAAAGCTTCGTCCTTTGCACAGCAGTCTTTCGTCGTTACTTGTGCGCAGTCCACAAGGTTACAGTAATCTGGAGTACAGACTATACTCTCGGCAATGGCTATGGCCAGAGCCAATGCAGCTAGCGTGAACACAAATTTCATTGCTGTTCTATAAATTATCAGACAATTTTCATTGGAATTGTAATGAAAATTATCCACCATCTCTGAGTCGTAACGATAATAGTCTGAAAGCTCAATAGAGAATGACTGATGAGATATAGAACTCACTTTTGTCAGTTTCGAAGTTGTCGGTTAGGGCCGAGAAGGTACACTGGCTCAGATGTGTGGAGAAGCTCGTATTATGGACTGGACTTTCGTCATAATTGTAAAAATATTATTCCTTCGTGGTGAAGTTGTGCACATACATTAAATATTATGTGCTGATGAAGGTGTGGGTGTCGTTTTCTATAATTATACAGTATATCGTACCTGAGCAAACGAGTATTGTTAATACTGCGCTGATAGTTTCAGGATTGTCTTGTTATTCGCGACAGATTATTATGATTCTGAATATATACGTTGTGCTTTGATATTTTTGATATTCTACAATTAAAAGAAAATATTATCACTTGCACATACACTATTATTCTTACTGACTCTAGATGAGTAAACTTAATGCAATGCTTGTATGGATCGAAATACTTGCCAGCGTCGCAGTTTCAAAGGAGTTATAACTTTTTTAGCAAAGGCTCTAAAGTGTCACTTTTTGACGCCTGTAGACTTGAGTTAGGAGCCTGACTGGGCTTCCCTAGAAATCATCAGGCTCATTTTCAGATCAGTCAGGTCACGCTTTAACTGATGAGGCCTGATCAGGGAATTCTCTTCGGGAAGCCAGGCCAGGGCCTTGCTGGGACCTTGTTGGTAGTCTTCTACTTGAGGAAGATTAAGGCCTAGTAAGGCCAGGTTAGGGTGTCTCTACTACTTAGATGATTCCCTTAGATAAGTCTGCTAGGACTGCCCTAAAAAGTCTTTTTACGGCAGTCTACCACTTTTTAAATCATGTATAATGCATGAAGCACAATGAAACCTCATTCATACGATCTGCACTTCCACGCTTTACTCGTTTATACGTTACATTTCTTTGAATGATTGTATATTTTGGAACCAATTGGGGGGAAAAAAAAATTCTGTGTTTGCTGCTTTTCTATATTGTTACATTTCGGAACAAAATTCGAAAGCTCTTTAAGCCCTTCCCGCAATTCGGATGACACCTGGATTGCATGATGATACTTGAAGATTCACCGAAGGGCTGATCGACGTTTTACTATTCGCAGGTGTATGAACCGGACCCTTTGTGCGAAAGGCTGCCTGATGTGCAAAAGGTGCCATTTTCACAAGCCGATGTCGGTATTCCGGTATGATTGACCAGGGACGAACAGTCACTTCCTTTTGCTGAAGTATAAAGAGATAAATTAATCGGAGTGTTCGATATCGCAATCTGAATCTGAACCCGAACGCCCATCGATTGCTATTAAATGCTCGCGGTACTCACAAATTTTAGTAAGACAGTAGTAACAACAGCGACAGTCATTTCCGCTATTTGTGTAAACGCGGCCATTTTCCGCACACACAGTTTGTGATACCACAGGTGGACACCTCGCAGTGCTACAGAAATTTGGTAAGCAGATCCTGCTTTCCGCAGTGGCTATAGCCAAGGCCAAAACAGCTAATGCGAACGCGAATTTCATCGTTTATCTGTAACATGATTGATTAATTGATTAACGATATGGATCTGAGCTTTCGCTCTTATCTTCCTTTGAATATATGCTCTCAGAATTGCTCAGTTTTTATCAAGAAAACAAAATCTGTGTCGATTCGTTGCTCTGATGATAAAGAATTGAATGTGCAGTTCAACTTTTAGCCTACGATACGATTGATTCTGAGAATAATAAGAACGAAGAAATCAAATTTGAGTGAAAATTGTTTCAAAGTATAAAATCTGTTTGACTTCATTACGAAGGCTTGGAAATTTCATGATTCACATAACGACTGATCTTGAGAATATTTTCAGATGAAGTTTGGTATGCCGTTTGTGCAGTGCATTAGATCGATAACTATTTCTGTTTGACTGACGCACAGTGTTAGAAAAACAAATGATCTCCTTTTCGCACTGTTGTAAGGATGAAATAGTTGTGGCATGAAAGTGGATTGCGAGGATGAATTAAGTTAACCAAACATGTACAATCTGTCAGTGCACAGCTCGTAAAAGATTTTTCCACTTACATAATGCCTCGTAGGTGTCACATATATCATTCAGGTCTGAAGTGTTGTAAAAAAAGACACGTCCATTCTTTGAATTTTGTGTATTTCACATGTTCAGGCAATAATATTAAAACCTTTTACAGCACTCTGGTCGTATTGCTAGTCTAGACGACTGTAGATGGATCCGGATTCTTTCCGCTCCCAATTTTCTCAACATTTACATTTCTAATTGTAAGTACTGTTGCCCACGATTTGACAGATCGTGCGATCGAGGGATTCTAATTACGTTCGGAAGTGATGTACGTGTAGTAATTAGCTCTCTTTTACGTCATTATTACTTGTTATTGTACGGCAAACGTCACAGCATCTGCAAGTACCACCTTTTTTAACCCAAGTTTGGTTTTGTGCAGAACAGTCGTCCTTCGTTGGTTGTGCACATTGCACAACGTCACAGATATTTCGGGCGCATTCTTGGCATTCCGTAACAGCTACAGCCGAAGCCGATACCGCAAACACGAATACGAATTTCATTGCTGATCTGTAATTAATTTTTGAAGTTAGATCAGATACTGAAAACTGTCTCCAGGTGGGTTGATTGGATGATGAATATTAGTACAATAAGATCTTCGGTGGTGTCGTAAACCGAGGCTTTTCTGGAACGACGACAACCATACGGTTCACAGATCGAACTCTATATTTGTGTAACAGGATTTTAACAGCCCACAACAACTTTTTTTCGATTTCGTATGTGATATGTATGAAATATGATGATTTGACTGTCTGATCTTATGGTCCAACAAAGTACGACTCACTTTTGTAATTTTTGCAGTCTTTAGTTATAATCGATAGAATGTGGCTCTGATGCGTGAACACGCTCATACATATATATACACCCTGTTTTCGTCTGAATTAAAAAATATTAGTCATTTTTGTACCACTTGTGCATTGCGTCAGAGATATGTGTACTGATAAGTTGCCATATTTATGTGAAATTTATACACCCCGTATACGTGGCTAATTATACGTGACTCAACGTGTGCAAAATTACAACCCAATAAACACAGGTGGTGTAAAAATGGTGTAGATGTTCGGTGAAATCACGTGTAATCCTCGTATACACGTGTATTACACGTGATTTCACCGGACATCTACACCATTTTTACACCACCTGTGTTTATTGGGAAGGTTATAATGAAGAGTATAAGAAGTATGTACATATAAACCTGGCTTGATTCAACAACATAATACCTATGATTATTACTAGCAGACAGTATAAAATTGAATAATTGATGGAACAGCGAGAAAAAAAAAGGAATACACAGGAATTGAGAGACAATATTCATATACCATCATAATATTCATCATATCTGATAAGTATGATGATGTTCGTACGTCGCATAGATCATTTTCATTGTAATTCTGTCAGGAAAGTTAGGATCCCCTACATTTTTCCCAGAGTGCAAAAAAATTTGTCACTTCAGAGTGCGCAGGCGCAGTTTTTCCGCCAAGTGCGCAAAGTAGAGATTCTAAGTCACGCGCAGTTGCTAACTCATCTTTCACGCACTGTTAGGAAATGGGATGATTTATCGACGCCAAAGTTTTGAAGCAGGTGAAGATACAGAAGAAGTTATTTAGACATGATGTACGTACATGCATACATGAACAGAATTTTTTAGAGGACATGAGTAACAGTGAAGATGATATTATTTATTAGTATCCAGAAATCACACGATTATAATGCTGATACAAACATGAAGGGCTTTCCAACCGACCATATTGAGATTGCTTTATTTCTCACAACTCCAGGTTCCATGACACGACTTGCGACACTTGGTACCTTCTTCGCAGGCGTGTGTTGGAGGCTGGTCACTCGATTTCATTAGTTTTCAACAATCTTCGCCTTTTGGTAAAAGATCAGACACATTATCTGTCAAAGTGTCTCTTTGCTACTCGTTGTAAGCCAATAACCACATCTACGTACTTGCATCGTGAGTAAAACAATATGAAAAAATGAAATAACCGAATGTACCAGTGCACGCTGATGATTAGCTCGATGAAATTAATGCTTTTTATCGATTCAGCTCCAGTTTTAGCTACGTACGGATTTTTTCCAGGCATCCAGCACAACATCCGCAGATACCAGCTTTTGGGACGATCACGCCATCACGCCATCTGCACAAGTGACGTTCACGAACATGAACTTCATGATGTAGGTCCACAAAACAGTGAATCATAATTATGCTAATTTCTGTAATATATGAAGTATTCTCGGTTTCCATTAAAATGATATAGCGAAATCCAGAAACGAATTCCTTGGAATAGGAAAACAAAAATGTGATCTATGCTCGAATAGCTGATCATTTCGATCCATTGAATTTTTTATCGGAGAATACGGTAAGGTGAATGGCCCAGTTATTGAACGCGTCCCAATTATTGAACGATCCGAGATTATCTGATACACATTTGGTTATAGATTGTTCAATTTTCTTCGGATCGCTTATGTAAAATCGACAAATGAAAGCTCAGTTTTCGAACTTACCAACAAGGTGGAGAAAGTTACTAACTTCAATTGTTTATAAATTCGAATTGAAAAGTCAGCACTTCTATCTGATCTATTCGATCATTGACTGGGACATTGACTTTAGGACGTCCTAAGCAGGTGTCCGAGTTGTTGAACATCGTTTCATAACCCAAAAGGTGTTCAGTTTATTCCGGTTTTCTCAGGAATGCTGCACCAATATATCGAATTCTATAATCATTTGTTTGGCAAGTAGACGTAACTGGAGCTGAGTGAATGTGAAATGAAAGAATAATAATTATTTTTCGGATAGATTCGTAAGTGTTCAATAATTGGGTCCTGACCGAGTCAGTATCTGGGCCAGCGACTTTGCGCGTGTTCAGCAACTCGGACATGAAACATATATTTTTTGAAATGTTTATTTACAATCAATTTATAAAAAAAAATCTGGAAAAAAATATCTAAATCCTCCGAAGTGTCCATATTATTGAACATGAACAAACATTTTGAAATACCGCACCCGCATATGATGAAAAAAAATGAAATAACCAAAGTTCTCTCTTAGAGGTTCAATAACTGGGCCATTCACCTTAAAGCATTACTTACCGTGTAGTCAGCTGTATTCTTCGGACTCTGAGGATCGATGTCTCTCATTAGCAAAGTCGTCTTCGCACACGCAGCAGTCAAATGAATATGTATGAACCGGTACTACTTTGCTTGTGTCCACATCGGAACCGGGGAAATTTTAATTTTTGTTTTGATATGCAGCGCCTGATCGTAAAACACGGTGCAGTTACTTCGACAGCGAATGAATATTGATTCCGGTTAATCCATTCAGTCGGGACACAGAAAATGAATATAAAAATCAAGAAGCGGTAACTACGACATCGTCGAGTCTGAATGAGCTTTTCGTTCCAGCTGTCGAATGCAGAACAACAATAATTTCGAAACCTGACGAAAAAATTAATCAGTTTTCTATCGAGAAACGTGTTCAACTTTAGTCGTTAACGAACGACTCAACGTTTCAAATTGTGAAACCGGAAGTGCTGCCTGTGGCTGATTTCTTTTGCGGACGTGTCGCAGACATGGATCCTGCGAATCAGGACGAAATCGGAACAAAAACCGGATCAGAATACGTTTATATAATTTTCATACACCTGGTGGTGGCTAATTCGCAAAAAATGTTAACCGTTTCACTGAGGTTCAACTTACATTTTAGTGATCACCTTTTGAGAGGACAGCTGGAGAATTCGGGTTTTGTAATAACAATGAACGTTCTTGCGGCTGTATCAACTTTTATACCTGCAAAGTGTGTATCTTAAAACTAATATATGGAACTGAATTCATGCCTGCTGTGAAGGAGACACGTGTGTTTACGTGCAAATAGTGTTGAACATGAAATGGTTATACATATGTTACATAAGTACACGAAATCCACAAGTTAGATCAAACAATGATAATTGAACAGGTGAGGTTGGTACTATGCATGAGTTCATCATGACAATCAAGTGGTGAAATATCATATTTCCTTATTTTGTACTTATACGTTTCCGTTTATGAGTTAACTTTGGTTCAAGACGAAATGAATCTACTTGTATGAGCGATCGCATAATTAAGGATGTAGTTCGGCTCGATTTCAAAGTCCCCGCATCCCCAACTCCATATAAAATGATGACACAATGACAATCACGACTTTAGTTATTGTCAAAGTGCAGAGATTTCAAGCATCGACACCCGTAAAGCTGCAAGAAGAAATCAAACTTTTTTGAGGTGAAAAATATCTTACAAATCTTTTGTATCAAATACATGAATATTGAATTCCACTAGTATGCTGAATAACTTGTCATTTCATCGTTATAAATAACGAATCAGAATTAACTAATTAACGAGGACATATCGCAGACCTTGAGTAGTATTTTGCAATTTTTCCCGTTTCTTTGGTCCTCAGTGTTCAATCATCGCTGTGCACCAATATGGCGACCACAATTGCGAATTTCACCCTTTCTGCAGTGTGCCACGTCGTGTGCACTCTAGTCGCAACAGGAATATCTGGTATCAATGTCCCCGATTCGGGTGAGAATGCTAAACTCATCATCGTAATCGGATAAAGTGAATTTTCTGATACTTGACAATTGAAACTTCCAGCAGTGAACCAGCCTCTCATTTTCCCAGAGGGTTACGTCGCACACCCTGATATCGGATTCGCTTACAAGGTTCACAACGAAAATGTTACGGCGATAGAAGCCAGGCGTCGCTGCACAGTGGAGGGTGCCCAATTGACACTGATCGACTCCGCAAAGAAATTGGACTACGTATGGCACCAGAAGCACACTTCGAATCATGCACATGTTGGAATTGTTCTCATGTATGATGATTCGATGTCGGCAGCCACAAGCAGTGGCGAGCTTATCACTTGATCGTGATCCTCGACAGGCACTTACTAATCGATGATACGTTGTCGATCAACCTTTGGTAATACAGGAATGCCAATTTCGTCGTTACCCTGGCAAGGTGGATACCCTGAAACTGTTGAAGGCAGAGGGTACTGCGTCTTCGTCAATTTTGAGGGAAATGGATTGGAAAATTATGCGTGCACTTCGGACGTGAATTACGTATGCGAACATCCAATTCTTGACAGCAATCAATGATGGTAAAAAGGAATAGCAAACGTTCGATCCCTTAGAACCGCCGATCATCTGGTTTCGTGGTATTTGTACCGGACATTCTATTCCACATTTCATAGAAATTACAGATAAGAGATGAATTGATTATGAGAGGAAATGTTTGATAAGAATATAAAAAAGCTCACGAGAATTTTGTCACCACATTTGTGTAAAGTATTCTGGTACTGAAAGCTAAGTATTGAGCTGTTGACTCAGAATGACTGAGATATCAGTAACATCATTGGTGAAGTATAAAACTTGTTTTTTCAAGTGTGTGTGTGTGTGATAATTTGTTCCTCGACCTTCCTCTATCGCTCACTGATTACCCCCACCTTATCACCATCGTTCTCTCCAGTCTACTTTTCATTCTGTTTTGCTCTCGCTGGTATTTCCGACGTTGTGCATCTGTTGATTGCGGAGGAAATGAGATTGTTTTGCTAATTATAACAAACCACACGATCTTCGAGTCCTGTACTTATCAAGGGATGCCAGTTGGTCATCTGAAATACCAGAACTGATTGTGAGTTACACAACTCATATCAAATCCAAAGACATGCGCACGTCTTTGTGTATGAATGTGAATGTGGTTTTTATGTACTATCAAGTTTACGTTGAACCAACGGATACCTCATGTCTAGAGGGTGCAAATTAACGCAAATGAAGGAAATAAATTTGGTATCAAGATTAAAGCATCTTCATGATCTCAAATTACACTCGAAATCGTTCAAATTCTCTACGACTAATCTAATATATACTCAAGACTAATTATATTAATTAATACATCGGACCAATCGATGAACCAATTTTAATTCACTTATCTTTCACTGGGGGGGGGGAATCATTTTATCTATTAGCCCTAGAGAAAACTAAAAAAAACTGACAGACAGCGTTCAAAATTTTTTTAATAGAAAGGGTTGCAGTTTAAACCCAAGTCGAGGGAATTTTCAATCGAAAAATTTGATGTAGGTACTGTCTATTAGTTTTTTAGTTCGACAATCAGTCCGATATATTCATTAATACAAAACAGAGAGCGAACGATAGAGTCACACAAATGTAAAGACTAACTGGTCTCTGATAAAACTTGAATAGTGAGCTCGTTATCAGACACGAATATGGGCGGTGCGGGAAATACCGCTACGTTTATACACATATTCAGCAGGAAGAGGCGTCAGCGGGAACTTGGTCTTCAGAATAATTGTGTTTTACAGATTAATCACCAGAATGGTGACGCACAATTCGCAGGATCGCCGATGAAATTAGCCACTTCGAAAGTGAACCGTCAAAGCGAGCAGTCGAGTTTCTGGAGCGAAAAATCTCCCACTTCGATTGAATCAACGTTATCTACTTACTCCCAGTATTTTCGAATAATCATCGTGTCTCTCGTTACGAAGAGGCTCTGAGAACCATGACGACGACCACTATAGCCAATTTTACCCTCCCTGCAATGTGCCATGTGGTCTGCAGTCTAGTCTCCGCCGGAATCTCTGGCATCGATGTCACCACTCTGGGTGAGTAGATTTCACCGGATTGATAAAAAAAAACGCACTATTGTTCATCTGGGAAGAATTCTACCAGCAATCATGTGTTCAAACTTTATATTACAGCTCCAGACGTTGAGCAGACAGCACCGCAGCACCAGCCGACCCCTTTTCCAGACGGCTACATCGCACACCCTGATGTTGGATTCGCTTACAAGGTTCATGACGAGAATGTGACGTGGATCGAAGCCAGACAACGCTGTACCGAAGAGGGAGCCCAATTGGCACTGATCGACTCATCCAAGAAATTGGAATACGTGAAATGTCAGAAGAAATCTACGAGACGTGCGAGCGTTGGTATCGTTCGTATGTACTACAATCAGACGACGTGGGTGGCTGTGAGCACGGGTGAGTTTTATCAACTTGACCATAGTCGTCGAATTCTCATGTAGAGGCGATGATTGATAATCGAACGATTATTTTTTTCGGGGATATAGGAGTGCCGGTATCGACATTACCTTGGAAAATCGGTGAGCCTTACGGTATCGATGACTGCGTCAAGGTAGACTTCGATGAAAATGGATTGGGAAATTATATTTGCACAACCGCAACAAATTTCATATGCGAGCTCCCTATTCTTCAGAACAATACATTGGAGGCACATTAATTAAGCAATTTCACCCTACATATGAATTTAACCCAATGATGTACGCTTACCGTGTCATTGAAATGTATTCTTATCCCTCAAACAATAAAATTTTACATGGAACGACACCACAACACTATGAAGAATTCATTAGTACACCAAGAGATGTGCGACATCCTGTCATTTATCAATACCAAACAAAGATTTCTAATCTTCGGAGACACGTATCTACAAAAGATGGAGTTGAGCGGGTCCAGTTATATTCCTGACAATTGGTAATCGAAGCACGTTGGGCTAATTTGGGCCTTGCTTCACTGTACAAGTACAGGTTCAAATAAACGAAAATATACTATCAACCTTTGATACAACGAAAGCGTTGAGAAGTTTTATGGAACTTTCAGTTGAGTTATCATTGAACTGTGACTTCATCGATTTATGGAAGCTCGGGTGTCATTTCATTATCACACCGGAAGTCTGATTTTTCGAACACGAAATATCCACGTCATCTCCAATAGTCTTATGATTTGTGAGAGGAAATCAATCGGAATATATGTCCCACAGTCCTGGCTATCGTGGGTACGTCGTTGTTGTGTTATTTTGTTATCATTCATTTTTTTTTGTATTCACTCAAAACCGAGTGAAAACTCATGTAGACATGTGATATTAGGTCCGAGATAGTCAGCGACTGATTTCAATAATAATTCCATTTTAATTAGAGCTATGGTATGTCCATTATCAGTCACTTATACAGATATATTATATATATATATGTTTGCGGCAGGACAGACACAAAGTTTATATACAAAAAAACATATCTTGCAGGAAAAGGCGTATGCGGAAACCCGCCCCACCACAGTTATATTGTTGGTGCAACTTTGTCTTTATAAACGGCAGGAATTGGCCCCACCGAGTAAGTCGTGCCAGCTCTGACGCTGCGGAGGATCTTCAACTCAATTATTTTCCAACATTCTATCAATAAATTTTTTATTTCGGCGTTGAAATTATTGCATTTCTCGTTTCGTAGAAAGTTCGCAAATTATAGCCTGCAGCAGCCAGTTTCCATCGATCGTTTAAGGTACGTCATTTGTTCAACGGTAACACGACATTCTAAGTCAATATATAGCGAAAAAATATGCAAATCTAGAGCCTGTATCCAAATATCTGAAGTTTATTCACAAAGTCGATTGCGCGAACGTTTATTCTTCAATTATTCAATCAAATAAGTCACAGTGGTGGCCAGAAAAGGAAGAAAAACTCTTTTGCGTGAATATTGTACCATATTTGTTTTCTGAAAACGAGAAATAAAAGAGGATTTTGCTCTAAAATTGATAGCAATAGAGTAATTGATTCATGAAGAAAATTTCTTTGTCAAATATCATTATTTCCCAGGTAGCACACTTTTGGTCCCTTCATGGACTTGATGTGGACTGAAAAACGTTTTGACTGTCTTACGTGAAGCAAATAGTTGACTGTACACTGGAAAAATGTTAACGAATGTCCTCTAAATAGTCGAATATATGATAGATAATACCGAGAAGTCGACTGTAATTAGACTCATAGTTGATCAAAGACTTTTACTTGCTTGATGACCATATGATGACATGAAATACGTCCAATGATAGTCAACGTTAGGACAAGTGTGCTACCTGGGTTTATTATTTTATAATTCATCATCATTTGATCATTCATTTTCGAAAAAATAAGAATTCCATTCTGGGCATTTGAAATGAGACAGGCTCACAATATTATATATTTGTGAAAATTTACCAACACTGCTATACTAGGGTTTTATTTGTGCAATCTCGAATACAACGATCTACGTGAAATTGAAAGGATACCCGTACGGAAGTATTTATATGTCCAAAAATATAAATAACATATATATTCTCATTCTCTGGAAATATATTTTAAATAGACAACTTTTTGCCGCTTTTTTTATATTCAACATATATGTCTTCATAACATATATATTTTTTTTGTAATCTAAATATATGCGACAAATATATGGAACCGGTATGCCCGTACGGAAATTAAATATTAATAATAAAAAGCGAATTTACGTGGTTCGAAAGAGACTGAGTACTCATAATTGATTGTATACCGCCGCTGTCACGTATTTTTCGTGAAAAAAAAAAAAAACGCGAGACCGGACCGGGATTCGAACCACGGTCTTCTCAGTCACTTTGTCTTACGAATCGCCCGTTCTACCCACTGCACCAAACCAGCTATTGAATGTTGGTCCATCTTTTAGTGATTTATAGTTAGAGCTTCATATTTTCTGATAGATAAATAGTGATAATCTGTTTGGTTGTAGAAATGCAGAGTGAGGATCTTATCGACCATATATATGTCACATAAAAAAATCGAATAGATAATAAATATATTAAAAATATAATTATCATATACACGAAGCATTAGAGTTGGTGTCGGAATCGCAAGAAATTTCGAATATATTTTACATATATACAAAGTGTAAATAAATTATACATGACTTTTAATCGACATTTAATTAGGTTCAAATATATGTTTTATATATTTCACAAAATATATATACTTCCGTATGATAGTAACATATATTGTGATGTACCTCGTATTATATATATGAAATATATGTGCTATATGCTGCAAAAATATAAGCAGGAGATATAAGCATTCAAATATATAATGTATATATTTTGCATGCATTTCCCAACGCATATCGACCATATATGTGTCACATATAAAACGCGAATAGATAATAAATATATTAAAAATATAATCATTATATATACGAAGCATTAGGGTTGGTGTCGGAATCGCGAGAAATATCAAATATATTTTACATATATGAAAAATGTAAATATATTATAAATTACTTATAAAGGACATATATTTAGGTTGAAATATATTTTTCATATACTTCACAAAATATATATACTTCCGTACGGGTATCTTTCACCTGCAGGGCGTTCCCTCCTGGAACGTAGACTCATATTGTCAGACGCTCGAATCCCATTGAGCTATCGCGAACTCTGAATTCGCAGAATTTATCTACTTTCTCTTCCAGAGTTAACCATTATCTTTTTTATAATTAGAGTGAATTATCATTATTTTTCACAGATTCACCACCACGCGACAAAATGCAGATCGCGATTGCCAACTACGTGCTACCGGCTATGCAGATTGTGTGCCATTTGGTCGGTCCAGGCACCGGTCCGGACTTCAATTTCACCAATCTGGGTGAGAATACTGCGCCAATTTGATAAAAAATTCGAATAACTGATCTGGCACGAGTTTTGACACCTAGTCATTCGATGAAACTTCGCGTTTTCATTCCAGCTGTTGACCAGACAACACCCCAGCCCCAACCCTCGCCTCTTCCGGGAGGCTATTTCGCACACCCTGATGTCGGATTCGCCTACAAGGTTTATAATGAAACTGTGACCTGGTTGGAAGCTAGAAGTCGCTGTGTACAAGAGGGCGCTCAATTGGCGCTGATTGACACCGCGAAGAAAGTGGAATACGTAAAGCGCCAAGGTCATACTGCGATATCCGCGCATGTTGGAATTATTAGTATGAACGATGACAAGATGTGGGTAGCTTTCAACACGGGTGAGTTTATACTTGACGATGATCCTGGCTTGGACATCTGCAGATGATATAACACACGCTTATTTTGGTGATACAGGATTGGAGTTAACGTCATTGCCTTGGGGAAGTGGCGAGCCGTCCGGCGGGTATGACTGCGTCAGGGTATCTTTCGGGTATGCCGGACTGGCAAATCAAGATTGCACCGATCTCAGGAATTACGTATGCGAAATCCCAATTATAAAAAATAATGCGATACCCGCCAATTAAGATTTTCAACACCTTGACAATATACAATGATTGATAAACAAAGCCGGAAAAACTGGACTTTTGTTCACGGCCAAGATTATGAATTCACCCTGTCAGATTACATACCCGCGCCTATATTGTGCTACGTAGCATAACGGTGAGACGTGACTCATTGAAATATATCCTGCAAACGATAACATTTTTCCATAGATTGACTACTATACTGATTAGAACCCGAATTCCTTTGCTTAATCCCTTCAATTGGCAAAACAGTTTTCATTTGTTCTTGCAATAATTGAAATCTCTGAGCTCAGTACTTGATATTGTATGTGCAATTTGGTCAACACGAATTCATCAATCATGCAAACTTGCTTATTTTCATGATCACAATTCTCTAGATTAAGTATAACTTCGATAAGATTACGACATGATCGCAAATATACGCATAGGAAAGTTCGAGTAGCAGCAACAACAAAAATATCTTCAGTTTATATCAATCGTGGAGTAAGTAGTAAGTATAGTAACACAAATTTGGTAATCTGAATCAATCTTTTTTGCAATCAAGTTACTTACGTTGCATAGAAAAGATATGCATGTATTCAGTCTATATGCCTCGAATAATACGCATGTTGAACAACTATGTGTGTCAACGTTTCACTTGAAAAGGTGAAAATAATAAAAAAAATTGTGAAATACATTGATTCTGGAAACGCACAGATGTGCGTCTATTTTGTAGAATCGCTGCTCAACTTCTAACCTAGAATTGTTAATTTTGTACACATTACTATTTCGATTTACTCTTACTCTTACTGACACCATAAAAAAATCATTCATTTGATTCTGGATGAAGTTAATCTTCATTATCTGCGGATTCGTGTCAATTTTTGTATTAAAAAAATTCTGTAAAATTCATTAAAAAAAATCATATCATCATAATCATATCAAATCATAATCGAATCATAAAAAAAAAATTTGGTTGATTGTTTCACGTTCCTTATCATAATTTAGTGAATAGTAATCTACATAATACGTTATATAATGAAATGAGTATCCCGACATTTTTACCATCGGCTGATCACCAGTACTGGAACTGCTCCGGAAATCTTGATTATTATCAACTTTTTAAAATGTCGCTTCAGGTATATAAATCTCATTTTATAACCAGATGTGTATTCGCGCTTTAATCAGTGATTATCTGTTTCTCGAATAGATAATTATCGTACCACGGGTACCCCTTGAATTGAATACCAAGATATTCGGCTAAATTTTTCATCACGTCTTCGTTGATTTTTCTTATCCTCACGGTACGATTGGGCAAATTTCTCAATTCCTGCAAGCCCCCAACATAATCACTATCAGGTATCCCAATTTTCTCATAAGTGTACACGAATGCGAAATAAATTGTCAATTCCACGTTCTGGTTTTGCTTCAACCATGTCTTCAGTTTGTACGCGCATCCTGTGCACGGAGTATTGTTCGTGTAGACCTCCACGGATGTGAAATCGTATTTCACATCTGCACCTCTCCACCTGTAAAAGTTCACGGATTAGCGAATCAAAGAAAGTAGTGTTCGACGAATTGAATGATTCACGTACCACGTGGTGAAGATGTCCTCCACGTGTCGACCAGTGTCCGGGTCATTCTTTCCAGATATTGTCAAATCGCGATACCCACTGCTGGATTTCGTCAGTTTGACTATCCAACATGTCCCGATACCGGCCCCCGGTCTGTTGCACGCCTTGAAAAACGAGGTCATGTATTCGTCGAACATGTCCGAGCGCCCCTGGACCTTCATTATTGTCTTGTTCTGGAATCAGATTTGGGACAGTCAACAATCCACCTGACCATAGTTCATAGCTTATTAATATTTAGAGGTCTCCCAATTTTTTCTCGAATCATCAATTTTGGATGAGTCGTCAGTCCGACGTTTTTTTTCGGTGAAAATCACCGTAATCAACCAGAATCACCAGTTTCATTTACTGTGATGGATTCTAGAAAATATATGTGTTGGACGATGTTTATTCTTACGTACCTCTTGGAGCCCCATTATTAAATCGCCACATTGCGCCTCAATATCCTTGTCGGACGTCTCCTGCTGATTTTCAGCTAGCAAAAAAAGAAGCAAATACATGTCCTCTATTTAATCATGTGTCGCTTTTGAGAAGATAATGCGAAGTTGTGTTTCTACAAGACCTTACTTCTCTGTATAGTCATGTTATCCAGCTCATCCGCAGGTGCTTCATAATCGCCCAGGATTCTGACGGTTGATTTTGGACCGCAATTCAATTCAATATTCACATTTCCCATTTTCGTGTGCTTTTCGTAACGCTTCTTCGCCATCAAGAATCTGAGGTGTACTATCTGAAAACAACGTGAAAAATTATGTATCAGTGACGCAAACTATGGTCCGATCAAAACTCTACGTCTACTCACGATTAGGTATAACGATATGCAACACCAACCTTATTCGTTTTCAAATCTGTGGTAAGTTTGTTAATCTGGTTGTCCCACACCGTGCAAGGAACTTTCCTTCCATTGCCATTATTTATCAAGAACTTTTTCAGTTTACTGTCGTATCCGACGTGCTCAACCGGTCCAATTTCATCAACGTAACCGATCATCTCTCTATAAAAGTAACAAGAACTTAATACGTGTCACGTGAAATGTTCAATATAGTAATTTGAACGAAATATGAACTTACATGAACTGCTGACCATCGGTGATTTGATCCACCCTCTCGTTCGTCGTGAATTTTACTCCTGACATCCCTGCTAACACAGAACGTTGAAAAAACGTTTTTAAAACGTTTTCGAAAACACGTAAAAACGTCTTTCCTGTGTAGTTGAAAAAACGTTTTAAAAACGTTTTTCAAACGTTATTTTGGCCGCGGTATTTTTCCGAAAAAGTTCACTGAATCTGACGATAACGTATTAAGAACGTTTCTTAAACGTCCTCTAAACCATTAAACAACGTTATTTAAACGTTTTTAAAACGTTTTTTTTTACGTTTGGGAGACGAATTATAAACGTTGTATTAACGTGTATTACAAAGTTTGCATTCGAAAAAAAAAACGGGACTGCCGGGCTCGGGATTTGAACTCACGTCTCCCGGGTGGCAGTCCGTGCGCCAATCCACTGAGCCACTGTGACTCCTTAAATATATAAGCATCGATATAATATTTATACAGTCGTTTCACCCCCATCGGATAAAACGTTACTATAACGTTTAACAGACGTTTTGAAAACGTTAACATATATCTATATGTATGTATAATCAATTACTTGTAATACACGTTAATACAACGTTTATAATTCGTCTCCCAAACGTAAAAAAAACGTTTTAAAAACGTTTAAATAACGTTGTTTAATGGTTTAGAGGACGTTTAAGAAACGTTCTTAATACGTTATCGTCAGATTCAGTGAACTTTTTCGGAAAAATACCGCGGCCAAAATAACGTTTGAAAAACGTTTTTAAAACGTTTTTTCAACTACACAGGAAAGACGTTTTTACGTGTTTTCGAAAACGTTTTAAAAACGTTTTTTCAACGTTCTGTGTTAGCAGGGATTGCAATCACTGCAAATTTAATGCCAATTTGATTATTAACGGCAAAAATAACGGCGAATTAACGTATTAATTTAACTCCGACCTGCGTGTGTTTATTCAAATTGATTCTAACTTCTCTAACTTCAACTAACAATTTTTCATCTCTGATGACTTGACTTCGAGTGACTAACCCTTACTGCCACTATCTCTGAATACAATTGCCCCTCCTACCCCTTCGCCACGACACAGGGCCTTCTGGGACCTCCACGTCACCCACGCCAACTCACCTTGGGTCTCCCAAGGATTTTCCGGAAATTTCCCCCACCGAAGTAGGAATTACTGTGACAGAGGGGCCCCCATTCTTAAGGATGTACAGGCCATACAATCTCAACCAAAAGTGAGTCTCGGCGTCAATATTGAGTACTTCGAGATGAGATAAAAATCGGGAAAAAAATCAACCACAATCAGGATGATAAAAGTATTCATTTTCAATAATAATAATGCCCAAAAGTTATCAACAAATTGTTTAAAAAAATCATTGTTTATCAAATTTCCTGGTGACGTTATTTTTTTTTTCATGTCAAATGAATTCGTTAATCTTTCCGAATACACATGAATTTTTTCAGAATTTTGTCACTTTTTTTTAATTTCCGTTTTCGGAAATTTCTAAAGGCTGTATTTACAAAACTATTAGTTCCACGCTCCGGAAACTTCGGAATTGTAATCTACATCGTTTTCACAATAACATATCCAAAATTCAGATTGTTTTTCTCCATTTTTTAAAATCGAAAACGGAAATTTAAAAAAAGTGACAAAATTCTGAAAAAATTAATGTGTATTCGGAAAGATTAACGAATTCATTTGACATGAAAAAATAATAACGTCACCGGGAAATTTGTTAAACAATGATTTTTTTAAACAATTTGTTGATAACTTTTGGGCATTATTATTATTGAAAATGGATACTTTTATCATCATGATTGTGGTTGATTTTTTTCCGATTTTTATCTCATCTCGAAGTACTCAATATTGACGACGCGACTCACTTTTGGTTGAGATTGTATGGCCTGTACATCCTTAACACAGTCTCTTAGCGACGGCCTTACTTTCCGTTACTATAACCGTTACGTTCTTTAAGCTATGAACCCTTATCGACACGCTGATAGCCCTTTCCTACTCTACGGCACTTGACGTGATTATTACACGTGCACACAATGATATCCCGGAGGATTCATACCTTATTAGAGCGCCGTTCGGAGTTAGACTGACTGATTTCAGGAATCATACCGCCGGCTGAATGTGGTGTTCAGCCCGGGCAGGGATTATCCCTTGTTTACTTCCGCGGGACAATATCCCATTTAGCCGTCTCTCGCATACACATACTTTCTTATATACCTACAGCTCTCAATATGATAATATTGATTACATATCACAGGAATTCGTACAGATGCATGATAAATATACAGCTTGATTATTGCATTTTTATTTAACGATGGTGTACAACTCATGATCTTTACTTTATCAACTCCAGCCATAATTGCGTCGCCAACACAGTCGATTCATGATATGTTTTGTTACGACTGTATCATCGGCATTTTCTTTTTTGGTAACCAGCAACCGATAAAAATTAACAGTTTTTGATGGACAAGAAAAATAAAGAAATTTTCGTTTCACAAAGAAAAAAGAAAGTAAACGGATTTCTTTCGGATGAAAATAAGTTAGTCATTCAACAATTCGATTGAATGAAAAATCGAGTTTTCATAACTCAATTTATTGCTTCAGGAATGAAATGAAAAGAAGGCATTTTCTGTGATTTTCGAGGCTATCGTATTTCCTCTAAACTATAGAATATGCCTGCTTATACTAGACGTAATGAATATTACGAAAGTTCATGAATAAATATTCAAATAACGTGAGTAAAAAGTGCATTAAAACAACGAATTTGATTATATAGTATGGAAAAAAATGTTGTACGTAATTAAAAGTGTCTGAATAATTTTATTGATGAGCTAATTGGAGATGTTACCTGTCTGCATTCCTTCAAAAAGACACTATTATTCTTGTCTTCGGAAAAAAGTCGGTTTTCTCGAAAACGACGTACTTCAATCAAATATCTGAAAGGTTTCTCCATCTATGTACTCAGAAAAATCTCTAGTTATAGTTAGCGTCCATGGATTAGGTTGAATATATGACATCAACTATTCCTCACAGTGAACAAAACTAATGTATCGCGAGTAACCCTGTATGCTGGCCACTAGGTGCGCCTGAAGCAGGCAACCGTACGTACGCCACGGGACCAGAATGCAATGAACTCCGGCAGAACAATACTTTTCCTGCCTATTGAAAACTTCGTTGTCCCGCAATTTCATATTCATTCACCAAAGCCAGGCGTTATTTCGTAATCAATCCGATCTTCCTTGTGGTTAACTACTTTTTCTTCTGGGTCACTTGGACAGTTTGGAGAACCTTGTCCTGTGAAAAAGTACGTGTCCAAAGTATATCGTGTCCGAAAAATTCGGTGTCCAATAGGGACGTGTCCAATAATTCAGTGTCAAATAAAAAAAATTATTGGACACGTGCCCAATGCGACTCGTGTCCAATCGGGAAGTGTCTATACAGGGCCAAGTCATAAATTTCAGTTTGATTGACTATTTTTATAGTTCTGTTAATCATAAAATACGAATTTTTCTTTTTCTCCGAAGCATGCAATTTCCATCTAACATGAACTATTTTTCCCCAATTTTTTGTTTTTCAATATTGTAGATTGAATAGATGAATCAATGATTATTTAAAAATTATTAAAACTGATAAGGTTCCATTTATTCATCTTTATTTTTATTAAATGTTTGCAATTTATAAGATGGATTAATACTTATTACGAAAGTGTATTCTGAGATATCTAACTCGATTGTATAAATACTTTGACAATGAGACGACCCGTTCACGTTTCGCAAGGTCGCCAAGGACTCATGTCGCGGCGCCAGCGGACATCGCGCGCCGATGAGTCACACTCTGCAAGAAAGCGGAGTGACGCACGCGTGCGTGTATTCGCGAGGTTCGTGGCCGTCAGAGATTCAGAGGAGCGCGTCGTCGACTGTTTAGGTATTATAACGATAATGACCGATAGACATTCACCGCTGATTAATAGAGGCTTGTGTGGGAATTTTCTTACCGTTAAAAAGCTCAGTTGCCTCCTGAGTGATGAGCTAGGATCCTAAAATGTACTCTGGCTCGCAAGAGCTCGGTACAAACTCACAAACCTCAACCACGAAGAAAGAAAGGATCTGTGCCAGTTGACACGTTGCAGGTACTGTATTGAGATCAGCGGAGTGGGAGTGATGTCGGGGATTCCCGATATTCTTTCGTTTCGGGCTCCAGCCATTGACTACTTTATACACTGACGAATTACTCACGCGTATACTGATGCCAGTAGACGTTAATTTTACAGCTTCCGGTCGTACCGTTCTTGTACATAGATGTAGATTGATGAACAGAAATGAAATTTGTCAATGAATTTGTTCATCAGATGAAAAATCTCAATATCCAATATATGTAGGTTGAATTCAGAATATTATTTTGTTATTGTTGTTATAAATATTGTTCGTATAGGTATATGGTTCATTATGCGATTAATTGCGATGTGATATGGAATGATTTATGCAAGAATGTCTCGATCATACAATTTTTACCAGTATTTTATTTATGTTACTATATTGTTATACTTGATTATATTATGATTATTTTCTTCTCTTTGTAAAAGGGTTGAATAAATAAATGAATAAATGAATAAAAATAGAAATTCCAGATACAAATTCCAATAGAGTTCCAATAGAATAGAAAGGGATACGTTCATAATTACAAGATCAAACGAACTTACCTTGAGTGAAGTTTGATCGTTAATGAATATGATTTACATCGTGAAGGATAAAAAAAATTGTTGGAAAATAAATTCTGGGCCACCATGGACATCGTGAACAACAAAATCATTATATTTTTAACTCTCCATGTCTATTCGTGTAGATTTTTGTATAAAAATACTTCCGTATAAAAATAAAAAATAAAATCTTCTTTTTCCATGAACCTGATGGGAAGTTCCTTTTCATATATTAGTCTTCTTTTTCGCCTGCAAAATGTTTCAGCTTGAATCGCTGATTATCTGACTCTCAAGAAGATAATTATCGTACCACGGGTACCCCTTGAACTGAATGCCGAGGTACTCAGCGAGATTCCTAATCACATCGATATCGATCTTTTTAATATTCACAATACGATTGGGTAAGTTTCTCAATTCCTGTAAACGCCCCACGTATTCGCTCTCGGGTGTACCTTTCGCTAACCATGTGTAAACGAAGGCGAAATATATCGTCAACTTGACGTTTTTGTTCTCCATTAACCAAGTTCTCAGTATACGCGCACAAGTTGCACATGGAGTATTGTTCGTGTATACCTCGACCGATGTGAAATCGCACTGCCATTGTGAAACTGCGCTTCTCCACCTAGGAAACGTGCATCAATTCGTCAATCAAGAACCACGTTGAGGGAAAAATTTCAAAACTGGCAAAAGTGCAAAAGCTCATGTTTCATACGATTCGAGGAAATCTCTTTTTTTTCTCTGTGATGCAAGAAATAAGATCTACCGGTGGACCGATTTTCGATTTTCTGGTCTCGGACTGTTCAGTAAGGAAGCTTTTTCGAGATGAACAGATAACTTTCGGGTCAACTAATTTTTACTTGAGTTATCACGCAAAGAAACCTCTGAAAACAGAAAAACGTTATTTCGGGTAGTAAAAATTGTTGATTATCCGGTACAATTTTGATCGAATAATTCATTTTGAAAAAGCCTCTTTATTTGAACAGTTTGAGACCCTAAAAACTGAAGGCTCGATTCTTCTCTAGATTTGATTTCGCGTATCATAGACAAAAATAAAATGTGTTCCTAAAGTCGTGTGAGAATCATTCTCAAAATTTTTCATCATTCTCAAAAGTTGTGAATAGTAATTTGCGATTCGCTCGTACCACTTGACGAAGATGGCGTCCACGTGGCAACGATTTTCGAAATCGTTTCTCCCAGCTATTGTCAGATCCCGCTTTCCGGAATTGGATTTGGTTAGTTTGACGATCCAATAGGTTCCGGTACCTCCGTTGTTACTGTTGCAGGACCTAAAAAACGCGGACTGATATTCAGCGAATAGCTCCGTCCCTCGGATCTCCATTGTTGACTCGTTCTGAAAAGTGAATACATGCCTACTCGCCGAAATGTACATCATTTTTACTACATGAATTCTTTAATTTTTTTCAGATCTTGCCTTAATATAGTTTCTTAACATTTATTCATATAATGTAAGTATTATGATTGATTGATCATTCATCAAGCAGAGCTTTTATATCGAAGACTGCAATTTGTCAAAAATTATCTAATTTTTCCGGCTTACGTTATCGATCTCATGCTCCAATTCCGATTCTTCAGTTGAGGTCTCATCTTCGCTGGACGAGTCCTGATTGTCGTCTACCGGGAAAAAAATAATTGAAGCTCTTCACTTGCACCCAGAAAAAACGTATATTATTTTCAAATAAAATCTGCTATTTGAAATTCATTTATTTGAATGAACGAAATTTTTTTTCGGATCAACTAAATAGTCCCTCCTCCCAAATAAAGGCATCTATTTGGACCGAATAATAGATATTTATGTGGCATGCGCAGAAAGTAACTGTTTATTCGGCAAGGTTATGTTTTTTGTACGAGCCGTTGGTTTTACCTGGCGAGCCGAAGGCGAGCCTTGTAAAGCAACGGCGAGTACTCAAAACATAACCTTGCCGAACAGTTACTTTCTGCGCGCGCCCCATAGAATATTTTTTACGGAAAAGGCATTAATAGTCACTTTGACGCCAGTTGAGTTTCGCACGAACTGCGTATAGGAGCTGCTGTAAAAGGTAGTTGAGAGGGGGTAACCTGCGGTATAAAGACTTTATTCCGCAACTTTGACATGCGCACTTCGAACTGCGCATCAAAGTTGCGGAATAAAGACTTTATACCGCAACTTCGAACTCAGCGGTATCAAGTGCCACTTGCCGGAATGAAAACAGGCGTCAAAAAGTGACTTTTTAATGCCTGTGCTGTAAAAAAGATTTTATTTCACAGATATTTTTTTGTTGACAAATGAAACCTTTTGTTTCCATAAAATTTATTTGAATTAAAATAATCTTTCTTCGGTACAACCAAAAATAGCCTTTTGCTCCAATTAACAGCATTTATTTGTGCCCAATTTTTATTTTTAATTACACAATGAGTGATTGTTCCTAAATAAACCCTTTATTTGAAATGCATTCATTTGATCCAAATTCATTTTTTTGTCAGATCAACTAGCTGATCTTCCTTTGGAATGATTGGTGACTATTTCAGCCAAATAAAAAGTTTGATGGTAAAAATTATTAGATTTTCTAAATTGTAACCATCCGTTACGAATGCCTTTCTTTGAATGAGAAAATTAATTTTTTTTCTAGATCAACTGAATCATCTTTTTCCATAATTAAAGGGATTCATTAATGCCAAAAATGGAATCATGCATTCAGTTTTACATGTATTAGAATCGAAAAAATTAGTTAAAATTTTTATCAGTGGAACTCATTATGTAGATTCACTTCAAAGAAATGTGTAGCTGACGTAAAATAATTAACACGAGTCTGCACTTGATTCAAATCAATTTTGAACGAAAATGAATAAATGTATTATTCGTTTCAACTGATAGCAACGAAACCGAATTATTGCTATGTGTACATCCAACTGCGACGTCTCACAAACCAGAGACTCATCAGGTTCGAAGATCCTATCGATAATATGATTATTTTATTCAAAAAATCGAGGAACAGCAGTGAACAGAGCGACGTGTAATCCATTTTCTTATCATGCCTAAATAATTCGATCCAAAACGGAAAAATAATAACGAAGCGTGGTGGCGTCTTGGTAGCGTACCGGACTAGTAAAAGGTAGGCTGCGACCGTCGTGAGTTCAAATCCCCAAGGGATCCATGCGTGCGATAAGTATAGGTTGAAAATTATCCGGAGGTGTCGGCGAATGGATAAAGTAATATAAATATGACTCGAATCCGAATCCTATAAACAAAATGGAAAAAAAGCTCAAACCGAAATTGTTTAAATTGTTTTCTTTTTACATTGAATTTTTGTCAACCGTATATTTTATTACATCAAATAAAACATATCGAATAGATAAATATTGTTCGCACAAATAAATGCCTAGTAGGTTCATATACAAATATTTTTTTCTTTGAGTTGAATATGATTTTTTTTGAGTAAACGAAATTTTTTCCTGGGCGTGTTTTCCTATATTTAACCAATATGACTAATTGTGTACATGGTTAATCTTACTCTCATTTTCAGTTGCGTCATTCGTTTTATATTTATAGTCTCCCAGAATTTCAACGGTTGAATCTTTACCAATAATCAATTCTATTGGCGTATTTCCGAAGTTGGAATTCTTCACATGACGTCTCGATGCCTTCACGGTCTTGAGATGTACGATCTTTGGAAAAAGAACAATCTGAATCATTACTTGAGGCACCTGGATCCAATATGGCCTAAATATGCATTTTTCGAAAATCTTCCGCGCCTCCTTGTTCATTGGACTTTAGATTCTAATTATAGGTATGTACGTAAAAATGATTGTTCCTCCAGCCAAAATTGGTTTCAATTCATCTTGTCAAGCTGAAAGATCGAAGCAAAATCTCCAAATCTTATGTTAGATAGGTCATATTGGGTCCAGTTTCCTAAAACTGAAGATTTTATTTTCTTCACTCTATGGACTCTTCGATTACTGAACAAAATCGGTGATAAAATTACGAAACAGATAAAAATCTGGACATATAATTGATGAATAGTCACAAAAGCAGCAGCGTGCATGAAACAAACCTTGTTCACTTTCACATCTTTAGCGATAGTATTGATGAATGACCCCCACACTAAACAAGGAACTTGTTTTCCATTCCCATTATTTATCAGAAATTTCTTCAATAGAAAGCATCCACAACGCTCAACCCGCATAACTTTACCGACGTAGCCAATTATCCCTCTGAATGAATGAACACACAGTGATATGATGTTAAATATTTTCGATATTTATTATAATATTCATAGAAAGTTAGGCAATTAATCATAAACTTACACGTCTTTCTGTTCGGGGTTGATGTTATCCACATCCTCGTTCGTCGTGAATTTGTTACCGGACATATTGGTAACTGGAAAATACCCAAAATTTTTTTTTTTATCTTTCCGGAAAGAAAAAACACCGCAGTGGCATTATTGTTTTGTTAATGATCAGTTCTTACAAATACCTATCGCTGTATACCAGCAACCTAACTTATACCCGAAAACTCTGCTTCTTCTATAACAGATGGAATTTGTTCGTCGAGATCAGACATTTCATGATTTTTGTGTCAATGAAATTAACGTAAAAGATGGTAGTGATAGTCTATCCCATCACCATCTCTGATTTGCGTCGTGATTTTTTTTTCTGTTATTGTGTTTGCTCTAAAACGTTTTACAGAATTTTTTCATTTTTTTTTCTTTGGATCAACCCTTTCTGAGCTACCCACTTTTTTTACCGATAAAGATACCATTTCTAGAAGTCTGAAAAATATCCGAGCGTGGAACAGTGCCCTGCTCCCGAAAATATTGAAAAAAAATGTCTGATATTCTTTTACACCAAATGAAAACTTTTTTTGTCCTCAAAAAGTAAAATCCCAAGTTGGATTCTAATCAAGAGGTTCAATCATCATTCGTCTTCCAGCCTCCATCCATCCGTAGTTTCAATTCTTGATTGTGAATCTGAACGTGTAGCATTCGTATGGATACAACGAACCCTGCCGTACCGACGGAAGGATAGTCCGAGAGGCACGGACGGATCACGGAACGAGCGGAGGCTGGTAATTCTGGTTTGTATCACTATGTGAGAAACCGCGTAGTAGACGACGGCCAACGACGGCATAATGCTGAGTCTACAATGGGGTACCTGAACGTCGACGTTCGACGTTACGTCTGACGTCATCCAGCAAAATCTTATGGGTGACGTCAGACGTAGCGTCGAACGTCGACGTTCAGGTACCCCATTGTAGACTCAGCATTAAAGGATCAACAAGTAGGAGTAGCTACTAGCTGATAGCTCATGCAAATCTAATCTAAGATATTTATTGGAATATGATAGTCTAGTGATTTCCATACCGATGAAAAGCTCCACACTTCACACGTATCACAAGTATTCAGCTCACCTCAGGGTCGGGGAGAAAGGCATTCTGACATCGGCTGTATCCCAACTTGTAAGGCTCGTTTCCTTTCCCTTCGCGTGGAGTGGGAGCGTCGCCGGGGATTCCCGCTATTCATTCTCCTCATCGTCCATCAACCACATAACACTTATGGTGCACTCACGCGGTAGCGGAGCGACTGGACAATAACTCCACGGCTTCTGATTGGTTGTACAGTTTCGGATGAATTTACAACTACCTTTTCCTGAATTGGGAATGTCATTCTCGAATCAGGTATTAATAGTTCATCATTTTAAGGTGACACGCAACCTGTTTTCGAGTGCGTGATTTTGACGTGAGTGCGAGAGAGATAGCGCGATGGCCAGTTGGGATTTTCGAACAGCCGTCTTGCAGCCAAAACACATTCGATTGATGTGAAATTGATATCAGTGACGCAAAAAAAGTGCACGGAGGGCACGGTGCTCTTGGATTTTCGAAAATCGGAAAAAAAATTTACAGATTTTTATCAACTCAGTTCTGTAATGAAATAATCATTGTTTTTAGCGCTTACCTCTCAAATATACGAAAAGAAACTTGCATCGTGCCCTCGGGGATAATGTATTACAGTGACTGACATCAATACGCGTGATATTTATCAAGAAACAACCGCGGAATGGGTGTTCGAAACAATTGTAGATAACCTATATAGATATATTGCGATGACATTCCAAACCGCGAGGTATTCGGGTACGGCAGAATGTGGAGAATAGTACCCTGCGCGCTGCTAGATGGCGCAGCAAGAGAATTTATATTGTGACGAGTGGCGCGACTCGTGTCTCACATGCTTGTTCAAATATGCTGGGATGTAATGAGCTGCCCAGTCCCTATTCATTTTGACGTTGAATAAAATTTTCAAAATCCATCACTTGTGAAAAATTGAATATTTTCCTTGACGCAATGAAAATATGATACTTTCTACGATGAATGGTAATAGACTCGATGTTTTATTGAATATTCCAATTACCATTTATCAAGTTCCCAAATAATGGTTTTTATTCGTGACGATCATTGATATCATTCAAAGTTGATAATAGTGGTGTCATTGACCGCAGAAGAAAAATAAAATCCAACTGGAATCGGATACATAATATACCGATTGCAGAAATGTTGTCATACCAGCAATTTCCTTCTGAATAGTTATTGTGATAAAAAAAAAAGGAAGGAAAAAGGAAACAGATATTCACAATTGAAATATAATGAGTATATTTTCCATTTTTTTTTTAACTTCATTAAATTCATCACAAGTTTGCAATTTACTGTGATACATGACGATTGTATCAGTACATTACTTTTGTCCGTCAAAAACATTCTGTACTTAGCTTTGGTTATTGTTTACATGGTTCACTTTTCATTCAGAGTTTTCTATTTATGTAGTATTTTGTTTTCAGTGTTTTCGACTACGAATTTCGAGTCTGAAATTTTGAAAGTATACGAAAGTAAAATTCCGAATATATTATTCATTCAATTGGAGATGAGAAAATGAGTGATCGCAGCCAATATCAAAGCCTTACGTTATTTATTGCATCGCACTTGCTTTATACTTAGAAAGTATTCATTGATATAATATTGTGGATGGATAAAAAACTTGGCACTTGTCTGCTTTGAAAGAATTGTTCAACAAAACAAAAAAATATGAAATAGATACATTTTACGTCAGGTAAGCTCGAATCATAAAACGAAATATGCGATAATTACAGTTCTGCCCTCCCAAAAGATTATAAAATGATTTTTGAAAGCGTACACAGAGGACGACTTTTAGTTACCACTCCCCACAGATTTCGATTTCAGAATTCGTGACGAGTATTTCGTGGAATGAATCGGACCAGTACAGCCTGATTCAAAAAATTCTGCCTGCTACAAAAATCATTTATATCTTGAACAAAGTTAATTGAGAGGGCACATCCGAGTAGATTGCTGTAAAAGTAGACGAATTTGGGGTATTTTTATCTCAAAAACTATCAAATCGATTCAATTATTTTCTTCATTCTAAAATTTACACATTCAGTGGCCGGCGTTAAAAGTGTCCCTGTACCGACACGGTTTGCGCTGCCAAGGATTTCGGACAGTCGTTGATCTAAATAAAAAAAATCGAACGGAATCTCGTAATATAACATATTGACTCGTTCGCTGCGTAGCTTTTTTTTAAATTCAATTATTCATTTCTTCATGATCCAAAAACGAGTTACATTTACGCCGGAAAAACGAACGTTCAAGTTGAAACGTCCACCATTTCGTTGAAAGAAAAAAAACCTACGCAGCAAACGAGTCAATATATTAGATTTCGAGATTCCATTGGGATTTTTTTATTTGGATCAAAAGACTGTCCAAAATCCTTAGCACCGCAGACCGTGTCAGTACGGCGACACGTTTCACGCCAGCCACTATAACTTCCCCACGAGTGGATATACATGTATAATACATGAAAAAATCACTGAACATACTTGAATGTGTCCTCTTTAGAATTGAACAAAAAATTGAATCGAATTGATAGTTTTTGAGATAAAAATCCCCAAAATTCGGCTACTTTTGCAGCAATCTACTCGGTTGTACCCCCTTATAAACATTAAGAAAATTCACTTCTTTAAAAAGAACTTGCAACGTTTCAGGCACACGGTTAATCCGATTATGTCGCTCGACGTCTCATTTTCTTCGGAGAGCAATTATTTGTTATAAATTATGGTCAGCTGTTATCGGAATGTAGCAAAAATCTGGTCACTCTTAGTCAATCTTTTGCTCATAACTTGGTCCAAATTTTTTTTTTCTAAATTTCCCCGTATCCGAACGATGAAAAATTTATCTCCGAAAAAAATGTGACGCCGAGAGACATAATCGCATCAACCATGTGCCTCAAACAATGCAAATGATTTTTTAAAAAGTGAAATTTTTCATGTGAAGTGAACTTTGGTTAAGATATTTAATGATTTTTGGAGTATGTAAATTTTTTTGAAGCAAGCTGTACTGGTCCCTGCGAAAATTTATTCTTTGCATTTTTGTTTCTCTTCTGTTTTCTCTTTTGATACGGATTCACTGTGTGAAATACCCGAAACAATTTCTGAACAACCCTGTATGAGGTACACTACGTTGCTTGGGCTATCAAAGGAAATAGAAACAGAGGACCAAATGCTTTCAAAAGGTGCCAAATAGTCGCAAGTGGTACGCAATCAAGTTGAAACTCCATAGTTTCAACATAAATAGAATTTCATATGAAAATCTATTCAAGTGGTAAATCTAGTCCTCTTCTTGATCCGGCTTGTCTTCTTTTTCTCCAGTATGCCATGGTGTTTCTTGCGCTGTGGTCGCGGGTGTTGCAATTTTCGACGCGCTTTTCTTCTCAGGTGTTTTCATCAGACATCCCGTGCCTGTATCAACACGCAGCAAGGCATCATCAGGGTCGTCCACGACTCTATCTCGCCGGAGACTGATGGATACACGTGTGAGAGTGCATCGATGAAAGCTATAGTTGTGCTACACTATAAGTGTCATCTGTAAAGTGAAATATGTGAAGTGAGAACGAGTTATCAAAAAATTCGTCTGTACTATTTTTAGTGAAATCAAGTAAGTATCCCTAACATAATCATTATGAATTAGAAATAAGCTATCACTCAACGTTAGTTTAGTCGAGAGTGTTTCCATTGAATCGAGTCAACTGAGAAAAAAGACCAAAATTTTTCATATTAGACGTTTCTACGTATCTACCCATCTGAAGGAAAATAGCTTATTTCAAATTTACAACATTTATCGTCAGTAGTCATCCATAGGCACCTTACACCAACACGTTACAACGGCTAAGAATCGAAAAATTGTTCATGAGTTGCTATTTCAGCTGAATCTACCTCTCGTATCCACTGTATGTGTTTTCGTCTTTTATAATCTTCAATATGTCCTGCACGCTACGCTCTAAATCATCAATCTCTTCGGTTAGCAAATCAACAACACTTTTACAAACATGACGTACCTATTGGTAAACTCAGGCTCTATTTACATTCTTTAGAGCTGGTCAATATTCGGCAAAGTCACTCATGATTATTTTGTCACCGGCGTCTATCCCTTGCTTTGAAGCATGTATCAATGACTCGTGTCCATGTATTGATCAGTAATCATTCATTTTTCACTAGTTTGACTTCTACTTTTTATCAACAACGGCAAATCACTACTGAAACGTTGAACAAGCTAGTGTTTTTTTTTTTTTTTTTTTTAGGTACCTGACTCGACTCGAATGAAACAATTTTCAAATCACAGTTATTGTCAAGAACGATAGTGTTTACGTTGAACGTATAGTTCTTGCCAGCTGTAGCGTTGGCTGGAGATTCGGTTTTTTCTGTTCCTGGGAACCCTGTACTGACTGGAGTAAGGCAACAGCTTCGAAGTCTGCCCACACTATCCATGTGAGTCGCGTCGCTCCGTCATTCGTATCGGCGAAGCTGATTTTGGAGATCTGAAAAACATGAAAATAAATAAATTTATGCATAAGGATGACCTGATTTTATCGAGCAGAGCGACTCATACTTTGACTCCGTATGCGAATAGAGCGCGATAAGACACGTAAAAAATGAACAACAGCAAACCTTCGAGCCCGATCATCATTTGTTTCTGCAATCACTCGGGTAAGTCGTGATCCCCAATTCTTCCCAGGAAATAGCGGTCGGGCGTATTCAGGTTACAGATTCAGCGAGGCGTTTCTTTTGGCCAAGATACAGATCCAAATATGTAACGAGACACTGATCGTGAGACAGAAGACTCGGTATAAGGATCAGAGGGGAATTGTTGAGGAATATTTTCTTCTGCACACACCTGCATAACTTGTATTTTCGAACGATACACTGTGACGAGTACATAATGTTCAATTCGTTGACAGATCTTTTACATCGGGGGTGCCGAATCCAGCATATTTCAGCGACAGTCTTTCCGAATGAGTGGAATTCAGTGGATGTGCGTATTCTGACATCCAATTACGGTTGAACTGCACATTTTCAACTTGCTGTCTTATACTTCCTGTGCCCTGATCATGTCCGACGTTCTCGATGACCATGTTAATTTCTGAATAGAAAAATAAAACAACATTTCTACGATTATTCGCAAGTGTTTTTCCCCCTAGTGCTAGAATACCTTTAATATGGTTCAATCAACTTTTGTGAAAATTGAACCATATTAAAGGTATTTAAATTGAATCTTTACCGGTGCCTTCGTGATAGTAATCACCACACGAGTCACTTGTGCCAACATAAGCTGCCTTATCGGTAACCAAGTGTATTCCATCTCATAAGACTCACTGGTCTTAGGAACGATGAGGATTTTCTGAAACATGAAGAACGAAAACCAGTGTCATTCTTATTCCATCGAGTTATCCTTTTAGTATCCTCTCATTTCACTATTTATCCTCTTGCTTCCTGTTCCGTGAAGGCAGAAATGAGGCGGAGTACATACTTACAGCTTCGATGTTAACATTTTCGTGACTTCTCGTGAGGGTAGTCAAGGATTTCATAAAATAATCCCAGCGAGGTTTAGAATGTTTCCACCAATGGATTAACATTCTGATGTGAACCCCACGCTCTAATGCGGCAGTCCGTAGAGCGTTGTCAATGATGGGCCAGTTTCTGTGGAAAATGTATGAATCCAATTATAAAGCCAAACGCTGAAGGTAGTCAGTCTGAAGCTTAGTAGTTTTTCATATCAAGTAACAACGCGAATCAATGTTTAGTGACAGTTAAGCAGCTAAGTTTTAAAAGACAAGTAAGGTATATATACTTAATTGCAAATAGAAATAGCCGTAAAATTAAGGACCGATGGAAAAGTGTAAAAATACAAGTCTGAGAGTCTTCGATCCCTTGTGCGATTAGAAAAAGGGGAAGTTAAAAAAATATGCATAGATCGTTATTTTGTTTCAATTCGTAATGACAATTTACCTACTAATATCTTGAAACATACTTTATTTTCGACATTTGTGGTGGAGAACTCTGAAAACCATTGAATGTTCTTTCAATCAACTAAATCAACTCCGTACGTGTAAAGCAACGATGTATGATGAAGCTGAAGCTAGCAGCTATAGTCAGCAGCCAAAAATTGCCAAGTTCTCCTCAATAAAATTACGTAGTACAGATTCATGTCTATAATTCCATGGAAGTATTCCTATACCTAATATTTCACAAAATAAAAATTCTATGGTCTCGTATTGTCTCATTTTTATTGAATCCAGCACTTTTGGTTGACAACTATGGATGCTAGCTTCAGCTTCATGGATTTATGTGATCCCACGTCATGTCACGAGCTGCATTGAGCCCGGAAATAAACATTGCAAACGTGATTTTTCAAAGATCAGCACCACCCTTATAGGCCAGGCGTCAGGGCGTTTAAAAGCGCAAAGATTTGCTTTAAATCAGTAAAAGGCGGACAAAGCTGGAATCGCTTCATTTCGATGCTGATTTGAATGTACTAAGTTCTCTACCCTCTGCGGGGGCGGCAACACCGCTATTTTTATCAAAATGGCGGCTGGAAACCATTTTTTGGCCAATATTTCGGTTCCGGTTGGTTGTATCGAAAAAAAGACGGAGCCAAAAAATGAAGCCTATCAAATTTCCTATCGAAAAGGGTCAATACATTCTTCGTCTAAAACGAGTCTACTTGGAGCTACAGCTGAGAGAAGCCGAGTATCTTTTCAAATTGACATCGTATGTCAACCTTTTCCCGCGGCATGCCGGTTTTTGCTCGTTACAGCCCACGATTCACGTGTCGAGTGTTCGAACGAACTTGATACTGATATTCTTCGTCGATTTCACTATTACCAAGCTGTAAATGAACATGAAATTCACATTTACGACGATTTCATACCCGTTTCCACACCACCTTGCGGTAGAGTTGACGGTGCGTTTCTTTTCTATAGGTATCCCCAGTAGGCCTAATCCACGGTCAAAGTCTTGAGTCGTCTTGGCTTTCTTCGAAGTTGGAGGTCTAAAAATGTCCCTCACTTCGATACTGTTAAAAATGTTTACTTCGTCATCGGCTGGGTCGTCCGGGTCCTCCGGGTTGTCTAGGTCTTCCTCGTGAGTTTCTGTAAGATTCTGAGTTCGATCGGTTGTATTATAATTCATATTTCCGTCGTCTTCGTCCAAGTCGTCGAAGTAGGCATCGACGTTTGTACAAGAGTGTCCTCGACATTCATAACAAATTACGGAACAACGTAGTCCGGCCTTTCTACATCCACAAGCTGCCTTACAGCGTTTGGTACATTTGCAGCTGATTGTTTTCAGAAGGTCTTGTGGAGGAGCTTCCTGCGTGGTAGGAATAGGGAACAGGCCAAACTTAGTTTTTTTCCAACCCCAATCTTGCGGTGTCTTGCAGTTACCGTACCATTGCTGGATTTGGTAGTAGGCTCGGAAAGAATGTTGGCGTGCTGCAAATGTACCAAAGGCTGTAAGGCAGCTTGTGGATGTAGAGAGGCCGGACTACGTTGTTCCGTCATTTGTTATGAATGTTGAGGACACTCTTGTACAAACGTCGATGCCTATTTAGACGACTTGGACGAAGACGACGGAAATATGAAGTATAATACAACCGATCGAACTGAGAATCTTACAGAAACTCACGAGGAAGATCTAGACGACCCGGAGGACCCGGACGACCCAGCCGATCAGGGCTGGCGACTTCTGTGTGGAGTGTATGGAGCACTCCACACCCTGAATGCCAACCGTGTGGATATTCCACACCCCAAAAGTCTTGATTAAAAATTAGAATTTGTCAATGGGTTCTGAAAAGCCTGTGATAAAAACAAATAATCATAGGTACTTGATGAAACTTTGCCAAAAATATTGAGAAAAGTCTTCGCCCCCC
>JAFFZH010015812.1:0-19382 GCA_018420115.1 Euura saliciscinereae | reverse complement strand
CAAAGGTACTTAATAAAACTTTGCCAAAAATATTGAGAAGAGCCTTCACCCCCCCCCCCCCCCCCCCGTCATCTGAGCAACTCCACACCCTGAAATTTCGCAAGTCGCCGGCCCTGCAGCCGATGACGAAGTCAATATTTTTAACAGTATCGAAGTGAGGGACATTTTTAGACCTCCAACTTGGAAGAAAGCCAAGACGACTCAAGACTTTGACCGTGGATTAGGCCTACTGGGGATACCTATAGAAAAAAAACGCACCGTCAACTCTACCGCAAGGTGGTGTGGAAACGGGTATGAAATCGTCGTAAATGTGAATTTCATGTTCATTTACAGCTTGGTAATAGTGAAATCGACGAAGAATATCAGTATCAAGTTCGTTCGAACACTCGACACGTGAATCGTGGGCTGTAACGAGCAAAAACCGGCATGCCGCGGGAAAAGGTTGACATACGATGTCAATTTGAAAAGATACTCGGCTTCTCTCAGCTGTAGCTCCAAGTAGACTCGTCTTAGACGAAAAATGTATTGGCCCTTTTCGATAGGAAATTTGATAGGCTTCATTTTTTGGCTCCGTCTTTTTTTCGATACAACCAACCGGAACCGAAATATTGGCCAAAAACTGGTTTCCAGCCGCCATTTTGATAAAAATGGCGGTGTTGCCGCCCCCGCAGAAGGTAGAGAACTTAGTACATTCTAATCAGCATCGAAATGAAGCGATTCGAGCTTTGTCCGCCTTTTACTGATTTAAAGCAAAACCAAAACCCCCTGACGCCTGGCCTATTAAAAATCGTCTTATTCTATGATCTTGGCCCACTTCTGGTCCTATAACCAAGGCTAATTCAGAAAGCTTCGTTTTCGGAATTCAGCGAGAATAGTACATTGTGTATCAAGGGCGCAAAACACTATTTTTCGAGTGTGAAATTTGCAGTACGAGCCGAAGGCGAGTGTACTGCAATCACACTCGCCAAAATAGCCTTGCGCCCGTGTTGCACACGATTTTTTTCTCAACACCTGGTCTGCAAAAATGCCTCTTTTCAGACCGAGTGAGCGGGCGCAAAACGGCACTTTGCGCCCGAGGGCAGGAAAATAGTCTCTTTCGCCCGCTTTTAGCGGGCGCAAAGGACTTTTCCGCCCGAGGGCCGAAAAGATCTGTTTTGCGCCCGCTCAAGAGGTATGAAAAGTGGCATTTTGCGACCGGGTGTGAGAAAACTCTATAATTGACAGAAAAACCATCACTTTCTGAATGAGCATGTGAGGATATATAGTGTATAATCCGTAGATTCATATGTTGGAATTACATGCTGGCCCCTATAAAGGGTTGAAGAAAAAGAAAAAAATACCTGACTTTTCCTCCAGTTTCCCTGACCAGATTATAATTTTTCCCTGACTGTTGTTCTCAAAACCTGCAATGTTCGCTGACTATCGTCGATCTCGTTGATGTAGGTTTACGAAGTAGTCGATTAGTCTCATTGCTGCAAACTTTTTCGAAATAAGTTGGTGGCATAAACTTCTGGAATCCATCGAAAAAAAATAAATTTTTCTCACGTGGTACTTCTCCAGTTGATTGACAAAGAAGCGAGTGAGCGGAATTAGGTATTGAGCGCTGACCCTTACCGACCTTTCGTTATAGCTCTAGTCAAATTTATATCCGTTCGTTTATTCATGTGATGGGAGCGTATTTCGAATCGTTATTCAAATTTTCTAAGACAGTCGTAAAGACTCAGGAAACGCGCAGATAATTCGAAAAAACCAAAATTTCCAAAAACCAAAAATCCGTGAGAATGCGTGAATGTTGATAAAAAATATCCGAAAATGAAAGCAGAACGTCGTATCCACCAGTTTTTTTCTCTTCGAAATACTTTAAAATCCTGTGAAACGCATAGGAAAAAGGAAAAATACCGATTCTCAAGGTTAGAAAAAGAAGAAAAAAAAATGGCGTATACGACCTATAGCTCATAGCTTTAAGTTGTAAAAAATTTTTTTTTTTTGAATCTTGAAAATTTTGAAAAAATTTCGGAATTTTCATTTTTCATCGCGTTTCAGAGGATTTCAAAAGTGTTTGTAGAAAAAGACAAAAACGAATGAAAGACACAAAAAAGGAAAAAGCTACTTATTTAAGGGCTTATCCGCTAAGCATACGACTTTTCGCCTTTATTCATTGTTTCGGATAATTTTCATGCGTTCTTTTACCACCAAAATCGACTTTTTTGGCGGTCACGGCCTTATAAGGATATATGTAACATCTGGCACGCGATATATTAATAAAAGATTATCTGACCGGAAGGCTTATGTAGAAACGTACTCTGTAAAGACGATTTTCTGTAGGATCGAACTCACCTCTTCCCGTCTGGGGCACCTAGCCGTACATATTTGCATTAAAATTTAAATATTCCGCGATCGTAAGAGAAGGTATATTGAACCCATTAAATAAACCACGCGCCGTGCTCTAATATTGACCTTAAGGTCACGATTATATCGTTGAAAATGATTCTCATTCTCTCATTCGGACTTACCGATACATATTTGCAAATATATGTATATGAAGATAATTATACATATATACATGTATATATACAGAGTGTTCTTTTTCAATGTTGGAATTCAATTTCGAAGCACACAGTGTCTTATCAGTGTCTCCGATACCGATCAAAATTAACGAGCGGCAGCCTGACCTTTATGGCACTACTTACAACAAATAATATACCATCATGTTATTTTCCCTTGTGAATATTTAACTTTGAACGTATTGCTCAAAATAGCTTTTCGTATTTTGCTTGGTTTTGAAAATATCGACCTGGGGTGATTGGAAATGAACACCCTGTGTATTACGTATCTATAATTCGTATTTTAATTCAATTGCTCTAGCCGAGTTGATTGAATCGGAGATATATTCATCCAATGCAAAGTAAATTCATCGATTCATATGAGTTGAAATGAGTAATTAAGAAATGACGAATTTATTCATACGTCAATTCAAAAGGTTATCTTCCGCATGAGGGGAGGGCTACTGCTATAAAAGCACGGCTATTCCTAGAGCAGTTGTGAAAACTAAAAAATATTTCGCACAGTTGACGAAAAGACCGCGGTACCGTGATGTCAAAGCAAAGCGAAGAATTTGTTTCGAAGAAAAATTTCTCGACCCGGGAACCAGATACCGCAGTAGTCATCTCTGGTATTGCTGGACGATTTCCGGATTCAGACAATGTTAAGAAACTTCAAGAAAATCTTTTCAACAAAGTCGACCTTATCTCTGAGGACGATCGACGTTGGGCCACAGGTAAGTTGCTGATTCAATAAAAATACATTTTTAGGAATTTCGATAGTTAGCTTTGGTGTATTGATTTCCAGCTCACGTCGACGTTCCTAGACGATTTGGAAAAGTCAACAATATCGATAAATTTGATCAGCAATTTTTTGGATTCACCTCCGAAGAAGCACACGCGTCGGATCCTATGGGTAGAATGTTGCTCGAACACGCCTATGAAGCAATTCTCGACGCTGGCGTTAATCCCGAACAACTTCGTGGAACGAACACTGGCGTTTTCATCGCTGCATGCTACGCCGAATCGGGGCCGAATTTGATGTATGATGAATGTCAGGTAAGGATGGAATAATCCATTTCGCCCATTCGTCCAATGATCCGTTGTCAGTGAGCTCGTTCAGGTCACAAAATGACCGATGAATTACACTCAAACACTTTCCAGAGTGTTGCCATTCGACACATAAAATTTCAGCTTTTAATCGTTTATAGACTGGAGGATATCCTGTGCCCGGCTGCTTTCGTAACATGTTGGCCAATAGAATCTCTCACTTCCTAGGATGTACTGGCCCTAGCTACACTGTAGACACAGCATGCAGTTCTAGTTTGTTCGCATTGGACCATGCATTCAGGGCTATCAAAAATGGAGAATGTGACGCAGCAATTGTCGGAGCATCGAATACGTGCCTCGGTCCAAACGTATCCTTCCAATTTTTTCGCCTAGGTAAGTGCAGCTCTATCCACAATCCTTGACATACTATGTAGATTTCTTGGATCCCAATACTTTTCGTACAATTACTCGTGAGAGTCCAACAAATTAGTACTTAGTATGCAGAAATAATCATTGAAAGTTGACTTTTTATCGTGTTTTCACACTTTGTAGAATCTGAAAAGAAATTTACGTTATCGTCAATCGCCCAGATGTGTGGGAGTTTTTAGTTGTAATCAATGAATGCTGTCATCTTATCGTTATTTCATTAGGCCTACTCTCCAGCGACGGATGTTGTAAATCGTTCGACAATGATGGTAATGGCTATTGCCGCGGCGAAGCTATACCTGTGATCTTTCTTCAAAAATCTGAGGACGCAAAACGCATTTATGCTCATATCGTCCACACAAAAACGAACTGTGATGGTTACAAAGAAGAGGGCATCACGTATCCATCAAGCGAGAAACAATATGAATTACTCAAAACATTTTATCAAGAGTGCGGCGTTTCACCATCCAGTTTGAGCTATTTGGAAGCACACGGCACTGGCACCAAAATCGGAGATCCTATAGAGGCTGCTGCTATTGAAAAAGTGTTTCTCCCAGGTCGAACAACCCCTTTACGCATGGGTACAGTCAAGTCAAATTTGGGACATACAGAACCAGGAAGTGGCCTCTGTTCAATAATGAAGGTATGTGAAGTCTACCAATCATTATAATCCGTGCTGCAGCAGATATAGAATCTATGCAGTTAAAGCTATCTGATAGTTTACCAGGGTTCGTGAGAACTTACATCAGTTAAGGGATCGGTTCCACTGCATCCTGCAGCAAACTGCGAATGCGAGGTTGTCTCGCATCGTTTATATAAACTGCGGACATTCCAGCATTCGGTGATAATCGTGATGATAGAGATATTTTCATTCGAAGGTTATAATCGCAATGGAGACTGGGTACATTCCACCAAATATACATTTCAACAACCCTCATAAAGACATCAAATCGTTGAATGATGGTCGCATGAAAGTTCTAACCGAGTTGACGCCATGGGAAGGTGGCTATGTCGGTGTAAACTCTTTCGGATTTGGAGGTGCCAACGCGCACGTTCTCTTGAAATCCTGTACAAAAGAGAAGATAAAAAATCACGAAACTATTGACACAATCCCGAGACTTGTTGTCGTATCTGGGCGAACGGAGGAAGCAGTTACGACACTATTAGACGACGTATGTAATAATTTGAATCCATTGACACTTTTATTTTCATTTGAAACGATAAGAAGAGAGTGATGGCCAGAATTGAAAGAGGTTCATCATTTTTTACTTCATTGTTATGATGATTTCGATTATTTCTTTGGTGTTGGGACTCATATATATCGTGGTTTTATCATCAAATTGTATCGTTCATTACAGCAATAATTTTGCCTCTATTTGATTCCCTGACATCGCATGTTGACAGCTTGAAAGCCGACCAGTTGATGTGGAATACGTTTCCCTTTTCCACAACATACATTCCAAAGAGATCCCAGCCCATCCATATCGTGGGTATACCATTTTGCCACCAACAGGACTACCACAAAATAACCTTCGAGGTGTACGTTATTATCCTGGCGGGAAACGACCAGTGTGCTTCATGTTCTCTGGATTGAGGTCCCATTGGGCTGACATGAGTGAGTGTAACAATAGTGTAGTATATATTTTAGTTAACCGCCTGTTCCACTGTGCTGCTTGTTGTGCTGACTGATTGTGAGTCACTGATCATTGCTGTATTCTCTAAAGGTGCTTTATTGGAGATTCCCGTTTTTGCCAAAGCCATTCAAAAGTGTGACCTTGTCCTTAAGCCCTACGGTGTTGACATTGTCGCTATTTTGAAGATCCAGGACTCAAAAATGTTGGACAACATCATACATACGTTTGTTGGCACTGCAGCGATACAGGTGAAGTCCAAACATTGTATAATGATCAGAAAATCAGTTATGAAGATTTGTTAACCACGTAGCGTAAAACAAGGTTTCAATCAATATAGTCAAACATTTCGCATGATTCACAGGTTGGATTGGTAGACGTGTTGACGTCTATAGGGATCGTGCCAGACATTATCATCGGCTACTCGGTAGGAGAGTTGGCCTGTGCGTATGTCGATGGCTGCTGCAGTGCAGAACAAATGATTATGGCGGCATACAGTCAAGGTTTGGCATTGATCGAAACTGGAACGATAAGTGGGTCCACGGCGGTCGTCGGGCTCGGTAATGCAGAATTGGAAAGTCTGTGTCCTGCTGGCATTCAGATCACTGGTCACAACGGTCCGAACAGTACAACGATAAGTGGTCCAGTCCAGTCTATCAGAAATTTCGTCTCCGGATTGCAAGTGAGTGTCGTCATTCGAAGCAATACACGCAGTAATCCGAGTATCTTGTACACTTCTCAGGGTTCGGTCATGTACTAAGGTCTGCCTTTCTCCATAGGCCCGGGGTGTTTGTGCCGAAGAGGTGGCTTGTCGCAACATTGCTTACCACAGTCAGTATGCTGCATCAGCGGGCCCAATCCTTATGCAGACTCATCTGCGAGGGGTTGTTCCGGAGCCAAAACGTCGTAGCGAAAGATGGCTGAGTACGTCCGTACCATACAACCAGCGGGCATCCGGTGCAGCCCAATTTTGGTCATGTGAATACATCGTGAACAACATACTTGGTCCAGTTTTGTTCGAAGAAGCTATCCGGCTAATACCGGATGATGCGATAGTCATCCAAATAGCACCGTGTACTCTTGTGGAAACCATATTAGAAAAGTATTTGCATGCAAATGTTACTAACATTGCTTTTACCAAATCCGAGCATGAGGGTAACGTTGAAGTTTTACTCGACGCTATCGGAAAAATGTACGAAGTCGGCTTGCATCCTCAATTGGCTGACTTGTATCCGGCAATTGAATATCCGGTGAGTCGTGGAACGCCTATGATCGCTCCTCTGGTACGTTGGGATCATTCAGCTGACTGGTTCGTAGTGACATCGGACCACCTGACAAAATTAGAGACTGGAGATAGAATTGTTGAGATAAATACAGCATACGACGACTTCGACTGGATGGCAGGGCACGTAATTGACGGAAGAAACTTGTTGCCCGCGACTGGCTACTTACTCCTCATTTGGGAGACGTTAGCGTTTATGCGGGCTGCAAACTACACAGCGATTCCGGTTGTATTCGAAGATATCAGGTTCCTCCGAGCGACTACGATTCCGAAAGAAAATACCATCAAGCTGACGATCATGGTTCAGAAAGGTAAGATCGATTCTCAAGTGAAATAGTTCGCTTCAAATCGGAGTAAACATTCGAGGGGCGTAACATTGACGACAACTTTCTTCTCTAGGTTCGGGAAGGTTCGAAATCTCCGAAGCTGGAAGCACTGTCGTTACTGGATTCGTCCGTACGATTTTGAACCCAGCTCGAGAACGTACCTCCTTTGAAAAGTGGACCGTTGACGACGAGGAACTGAATATGACGAAAAAAGATATATACAAAGAGCTACGCCTCAGAGGCTATGGATACAGTGGATTATTTCAGGGTCTTACGAGAGCCTCGATAAAAGGAACCGAAGGACGTATAGCTTGGTCAGACAACTGGGCAGTTTTTATGGACAACATGCTACAGATGAAAATCATTGGGATCGACACCCGAGGACTATTCGTTCCTACGAGTATTCGGAAGCTGGTGATAGACACTGAGAGCCATAAGAAGCAGCTCCGCGCTCTACCCGAAGACGATAAAGGTAGGCGTTGCATGAAATGTTTTCGATATTAACTCGACCGATGTTGTTCTTTCACAATTTTTCTCTGTTTGTAATTCATTTCTTTCGCGTTATTTTCAGTACTTACCGTGAGAGTGTATGAAGATTTGGATATGATCGTATGCGGCGGCGTTGAGATACAAGGTTTGAGAGCCACCGCAATAGCTCGAAAAAAACCTGCCGAGGATCCCGTGCTCGAAGATTTCAAATTTGTCGCACATCGAGATCGAGCTGAAACGGCACTGAAAGTGGTGACTCGAATTGCCACACACATAGCGCTCGAGAACCAGTTCGGTGTAAAGATAAAAACAATCGAATTAATTGGCGAATCCGTTGACACAACTCCTGAGAACTTGACATCCGCCTTGATTCAAGAAGTTCTTGCCGATTTACCGCTGCTACGAGCCGATGTCAATATCATTGCGCTGGACAATAAATTTTCCGGAGATACGGTCCCTCCCAAAATTGAAATTGGGAATTTGAACAAATTGTCCGGTGAATCCGGTGCTTTGATAGTGGTTGGACATGGACTTTTCGCTGATAAAAATACCGAGGCATTGAAACTCCTAGAAGCCGCGATGATGACGAGGGGCTTCATGCTAGCCAGGGAACCGTTGAACACGGATACCGATGTTCTTCTGGCTGTTGAAAGTGAGGGCTTCGACATCCTCCTAGAAAAACAATCGGGAAATGAACTGGTGCTTTTACTTCGCAAGAGGGATGAACGACCCGGAATAGCCACTGTAATACACATCAACAATAACGAATTCACGTGGCTCCCGGTGCTACAAGCTGCTCTCAAGGCGGAAGGTGAGAAGCCTAAGCACAGCAAAGGTAGAGTACTGCTGGTGGACGAAGGAGATTCCGAAAGTGGATTGATGGGATTAGTGAATTGCCTCAGAAGAGAACCAGGCGGTGAAGTTGTCGAGGGACTATTAATCCAAGACTCGGGGGCTCCAGAGTTTTTGTTGGAGGATCAATTCTACTCTGATCAATTAGAACTCGGTTTGGCACTGAATGTTTTGCGACCTGGAAGAATTTGGGGCTCTTATAGATTCTTCGCGATGAACCCGTTGGCACCAGAACCTGTTTATCACGCACGTATCAGTCAGCTCGCACGTGGAGATTTAACTTCAATGAAATGGGTCGAAGGTAGGATTCAGCCGGATTGTCAGCGAAAGGATATCGTCGACGTTCACTACTCGTCGATAAATTTCCGAGACGTTATGCTCACTACTGGAAAATTGGCTACTGAAGTTGCTGCCAAAACAAGACAAGGACAAGAAAGCGTGATCGGATTTGAATTTTCCGGACGAGACGTAAACGGTCGTCGAGTAATGGGCATGATTGCAAGTGGAGCATTCGCCAATTTGTGTATGCGTGACAGAGAATTCGTTTGGGATGTACCAAAGCATTGGTCATTAGAAGACGCGGCCACGGTTCCCGCAACGTATGGGACAGCTATCTACGCTCTGGTTTTAAGCGGTAAAATGAAGAAAGGCGATAAGGTTCTGATACATGCGGGGAGTGGTGGCGTAGGCCAAGCAGCGATCACGATAGCTCTCCACGCAGGATGTGAAGTTTTTACAACAGTCGGGACTCCGGAAAAGCGAGAGTTCATCCGGGAACATTTTCCACAAATCGATGACGACCATATTGGAAATTCTCGAGACACGAGCTTCGAGCAGTTGATATACCGCAAAACCCGAGGACGGGGCGTGGATATAGTGCTGAACTCATTGGCGGAAGAGAAACTTCAGGCATCGGTTCGTTGTTTGGCAACGGGTGGACGATTTCTAGAGATTGGCAAATTCGATCTTGCGGCTAATAGTCTTCTTGGTATGGAAACATTCTTGAAGGGCATCACATTCTACGGAATTCTGTTGGATAACCTTTTCGACAAATCTTCTGACAAAAAAGCCAAGTTGACTGTAATACTTGATGAAGGAATAAAAAGCGGTGCAATTAAACCACTCGTCAGAACGGTATTCTCGATGAATCAAGTCGAGCACGCTTTCAGATACATGGCAGCTGGAAAACATATCGGCAAGGTTTGTCAACTATTTTATTATAACTCGCAGCAGTACAAGTAGCGTCACAAGTGATGAAAACTGGCACTTCCGGTAAGAGAGGACAGGACACGATTTGACTGTGATTGGCAGGATTTTTTAAGTGCAGATAAATAGCCTAATTTGATCCATGTTCCGCCTCATTCATACCGGGAGTTATTTTTTTCGCCACTACGAGCGCTCACGTCAGACTCAACTCGCCCTCAAAGTCGTACCCAGAGCGACATCTGAGTAATACTGTTCGAAGTAGCAGATCTCATATATAGCGGGCCATAATGGACTGTGACTAACTGTGTCCCGGGTGGGGGGGGGGGGTCAAAAATCCGCAAAAAATCTCCGACGTCTTATATGGATACCCCATAATCGAAAACAATTCCAGGTATTGATAAATATACGTGGCAATGGGGATGGAGAGCCGTCTGAACTTCCTCTCGCACTTCCACGGTACTACTGCTCGGAAGCATGCAGTTATCTCATTCTTGGCGGCCTGGGTGGCTTCGGACTTGAGCTTGCAGATTGGCTGGTGCTTCGTGGGGCAAAAAAACTAGTCTTGACGTCACGGACAGGCGTTAGTAATGGGTATCAACGTATGCGTATCAGGCTTTGGGAAAGTTACGGAGTGTCGGTTGTTGTCGTGGCTGGAAAGGACGCGTCGACGCACGATGGATGCGAAGCTATCCTGAAAGAAGCTGTAGCCCTAGGTCCACTGGACGCTATATTCAATTTGGCGGTAGTGCTGAAAGATGCCCTGCACGGTGATCAAACGACGGAGAATTTTGAGGAATCTTTCAGAGTGAAGGCTTGGGCCACGAAGCAGTTGGACAAGTTGTCAAGAACTCTTTGTCCGCAACTCAGGCAATTCGTGGTGTTTTCTTCGGTATCCTGCGGTCGCGGGAACGCAGGGCAGACCAATTACGGAATGGCCAACTCTGTGATGGAGAGAATATGCGAGAAACGAGTGGCCGAGAATTTGCCGGGATTAGCTATCCAATGGGGAGCTGTTGGCGATGTTGGACTCGTCGCAGAGATGCAACAAGATAACAAGGAACTTGCCATCGGCGGAACTCTGCAACAGAGGATAACATCTTGTCTGCAAGAGCTTGATGGCTTCCTACGACAAAATTCTCCCGTCGTTTCGAGTATGGTTGTGGCTGAGAAGAAGGCTGGTACCGGGGCTACAAACATTGTGGACGCAGTCTTGAATATAATGGGTATGTTGGCGGATAAAACATCAAATTTTCAGAAGGAACCCAAGATAACTAATGTCATAATTTTCTGGCAGGAATCAAGGACCTAAAAACAGTGAGTCTGCACACACCTCTTTCGGAATTGGGAATGGATTCCATGATGGCTGTTGAAATCAAACAAACATTGGAGCGTGAATTTGACGTGTTCCTGACTGCACCAGACATTCGTGTTTTGAATTTTTCGAAGCTCATAGAAATGTCGCAAGCACAAGTCACAGCCAGAGAAACCAGTCATGGAAGTGAGGCCGAGGATCAACCAATAGAATCTGCTGGTTTGAAAATGCTGCTGAAGACAGTCGGCTCTCACGAGCTCACAAAAAATATTTGTATTCCATTGGTAACGAGACCAAAAAATGGTAGAGGTGAAGTCTTTGTTCTACCAGGGATTGAAGGAACGTACAACATATTTCAGCCTCTCGCGGGTAAAATAAAGTCGCCGACTACTTGTTTACAATTCGGAACAGGTTTTCTGAAACCGAAGTCACTCGATGAGTTGGTGGACGTCTTGTTCCCAGTAAGAATCTTTCGTTAAATTTCATAACTGACCATAAGTGTGTATAGCTAATTTTGTCATTCTTTAATACTGAAACCGTTCAGCATGTGAAATCGAAGAGTACACGAGACTTCGCCATAGTTGGATATTCTTTCGGAAGTCTGGTGGCCATTGAGCTCGTCAGACGGTTGGAAGCCGATGGACTTACCGGACGTCTCGTGTTGATCGATGGTTCACCTGATCTGATGAAGGCAATGATGGGCCAACTTTTCAACCAAGCTTCTGAGGACCAGATACAATCACAATTTCTTCTATTCCTTATGAGTTGTGTAGCACCGACAAGAATTAAACAGGTGATCCAACGGAGTTAGCGCTACTTTATTCGAACGAAACTTCACTTCTTCATCCAATCATCCTTTTTTTTTTCTACATTGGTGGGCAATAATGTTGTTTCCTGAGTCATTCATGGCCAGTCACTCAGAAAGCTTAATTTATCAGCAAATCTAGCGGCGTAGCAATGTGTGAAGCCTCAATTTGGTAATTTAGAAAAATCATCACTTCCGCCCATTTCAATGACATTCTCTGCTCATATCCGAAGCATTCTTCATAATTATTGTGCGTCAAAATACTGATGAAATTCTTCATGTACAGCTGGAAGATGAACTGGAAAAATGCACTACCTGGGAAGAGAAATTATTAGCATCTACAAAAATGAATCCTGATAAGAAAACGTTCAAGTTCTCGCCAGAAGAGCAACACGCAATGCTTACCTCCGTTTATTCTCACTTAAAAATTCTTGAGGCCTACGACTCTTCGGCACTACCCCCTCTTCAAACACCGATAACTTTACTCAAACCAAAGATCCAGTCTGTACTAACAATTTCTGAGGATTATGGGCTGAGTTTGGTACGTACATACCATTTTTGTTCAGATATCAATAATCATATTATTTATGACAGTAACAACCGGAATAATAATAATGACATACTAATAATAATAAAAAAATGACCAACACCCTGAACATCACTCATTAATAATCAACGTGAATCTTGACCTGTTTCACAGATTACTCAGGGTCAAGTGGAGATACACTACGCGGAGGGCGATCACTCGACGATCCTGAATGACGAAATATGTGCAGCAGCTATTGACGGAGAACTGATGAAAGATGTCATATGTGATTCGAGTGAATCATGATTTCGAATTCCATACACCTCACACTCCTGCCACGGATTCAAAGAGATTGGAATATTTTGTAAAAAATGTTTAGTGTCTATACATGTCACCTAATGTTCCATAAAATATTGAATAAAGTACTTTGATGAAAAGAAGTCAGTGTTAGGACTGAGTACAAATAACACCATTATTTGATGAATGAAACATGAATTTTTGTGGATGAATATGTTTGGAATGAAACGAATTTTTTGTTCGGTAACTACGACAGGTCAATATGTCACAACCAACATGCTTCTGGATCAACGCTCTCATTTGATTCGACTAAAAATGTTCAAAATAAGGGCGAGGGGTGAAAATAGGTAAAAATAGAGAAGAGACCAATCAGTAGTAAACGCATCAATCAGAAAACAATTTGGATCTTTTTTCCAAGAGATATAGTTCTTGCATTTTGTATTGGGTCTGTTCGCAAAGAATACTGTGTCTGCATCAAACGTCTGCTATAAACAAAAGTATGACTTACCTTTCTATCTTCTATTCATTTGATCGTTTTGCTTTCACTGAAGTGAGTATTAATAACTAATAAATAGTAATAGGGTTTATAGTTCATGAGTGAAATGACTCATAGCTCATCTAAATGATAAATGCAAGTCACAAGGATACAATACAATGATTAGGTTCCATATTTGGATAAACGAGAGAAGGAAATATTTCGTGGACGAAAGGTGGTGTGATAAAGTGAATCAGATGAAGGATGGACTGGGGGAATTAGTGGTCAGAGTCTTGAAACGGATTTCTCATTCAGTCGTTCATTTCATTACCAGTGCATAAAGGCCATTTGGAGCCATCCAAGATTTGAATGGCGTTCCGAGCATTTGTTCGTCAAATTTTAGTTCAGAACCTCTACGATAAAAAATCACGACGGATGACGTCACGAGACTATTGGTGTCTGAATGTCTGCTTCTTGTTGACCAACGTGACTGCTGCGGCTTTGCTCTACCAAAATCTTTCTGTCGAATTATTGTTCTTGTTTTTCCTAATGGAAAGATTACAATCATACGACACACAATCATACGATCTGTACACCTTTCATATCATTTTCGACGATAATTATTGGACAATCGACTCACACCCTATTCACACTTATTTCGTATGTTGCAAGTCCTTGCGTTCACAAGTCATTATAGTCTTCCTTGATCATGTCTGCCGCCTTTTCAGCAATCATCACCGTTGGTGCGTTGGTATTACCTGATGTGACCCTCGGCATTATGGAAGCATCAACCACCCGGAGTTTCTTCACGCCGTAAACCCTCAGGCGCGAGTCCACGACAGCTTCGTCATCGTTGGCAGGACCCATTTTGCAAGTGGAGGTCGGATGATATGCCGTGACTGTGAATTGGCGTGCCCAACACTCGAAGTAATCATCCAGCGAATGAGCAAAATGATGAGCACACGCGGGGATTAGGTTGGGATTGGGACGTGATTTTAACTCTTGTAAACTTGGCGTCTGGCTAATGTTGTACGCCATGTTCAATCCCTCAACCTGCGGAAATTAGATATATCCAGTATAGAACTTTCAACCAATGGAGCACCGTATCTTCCAGCAAATGGATATGCAAGAAACTTACCAATACTTTCACATCATGAGGGTGTTCGAGGTAATTTGCCATGATGAGTGGATCATGATTAGGGTCAGCGTCTTCCAGCTTGATATGACCTCTGCTTTTCGGGTTCAAGCAAATAATTAATGGACCCCAAGTGCTGTTGTTCAGAATACTACCGTATAAGCTATCGAAAAGCTCGTCTCTGAGTCCGTAGTTTCTTTTCGTAAAGAACCCGCCACCTTCATTAGAACCTGCTTCCGCGAAGACTAACTGAATATCCGGATAATCGGGATGATCAGCGTACCTGAAAGGATATTTCCTTCAGAATGACACGTGTTTTACGCTTATCAACCAATCAACTGTCAATTGTATTTCGCGCCTCCTCCTTTAGATCACCAGATGTAGTACCCGCTCTCTGTGCTGGTGGCGCCACAAGGTTTAAAGTAAGTTACTAAAACTTTCTAGTAACTTACCATACTGGTCCGATTCCGGTCCATATTCTTCATTCCTTTTCTTTGTGTGCAAAGAAAGCCACGTATTTTGAACCGTGAAAAGAAAAAATGTCTTCGAAACGTAAACGAAGCGACGAGGACAAAGAAAACAGCGTCGAAAAACGTCTCAAACGACTGCAACGAGACATGGAGAAACAGGAAAAAGAATTTCGACGCTTACGCGAAAAATGTAAGTTTAGCCTCACTTTTTCCACAGACGCGACGACGCGACCAAGCGTCGTACGAAACGACACGGGATCTCATATCATATCTCATATACATGCGATAGCATCTGACCGACGATTTAGCGTTCAAGTAACGACTCATCGTCTGCCTGTAGTCACACCTACGTGATACATCGGCATTGCGGACAAGTTTCTGCCTGAAAACTAAATGTTTTCTTACGAGAGGTATGGTGCAAGTCACCGGGATATACACTCGTATAGTCATTTTGCCGAGACGGCAAATTCAGTCAAGTACTGATATACAATAGACAAAATTGAGAAAACTCATAACGTCTATTCCATTGTTTTCAGACAATGATTCTCGAAGGTCAAGCTCTTCGGAAAGGAACGCTCGAAGGAGGCGTTCATCGCACAGATCTTCGCGTCGCTCACGGCGTAGCTCGTCATCTCACAGGGCACGCCGCGATGATCCACAGGATGCTGTAGTCACCGACGATCCTTCACGTAATGACGGTGACCCCCAAACAAACAATCTAACTGCCGAAGACACCTCCGAACAGTTCCTCCAGGTCGACGGACAACCTGTTACAACAACAGAAGGAGGGAGGGGTGAAACCCCATCGGAGACTCAGGACCCAATTCTGGTACCTGAGGTACTCGAGGCCATAGGTAAGCGCCTCGATAGAGAAAAGACTTGGGCCCCAGCGATTCACAACGACATTGCTATACGTTGGAACGACGTTATCAAAGAGGGCCTACCGAAAGAGGAACGCTTGGAATTATTCAAGAAGCATCCCACGCCAGAGAATTGTGTCTCATTAGAACCTCCGAAGCTCAATGCAGAGGTTAAGGCCTCCGTACTAGAACAAATTATCACAAGAGACAACCGAATCTCTGAAAAACAGCAGAAAATAACAGTTTGCCTAGCAACGCTGGGAACAGTTCTGTCAAATCTTCTCAAGGGTGTGCAGCCGGACACTCTGTCATTGATATCTAATTTGAGCGACGTAGGGCGGATCCTAGTGGACGTACAGCATGATGAGACACTGACTAGGAGACTGATTCTATCAGCAAACCTCAACTCATCTCTAAAGGAAACGTTGAACACCACATCAGCAGACGAGTGGTTGTTCGGACAGGACCTGGGCAGTACACTGAAAGCAGCAAAATCCTTGGAACAATCGTCCAAAGACCTTAAACCAACGCAGAAAACCACCTTTGCATCCACGTCCAAAGCACCAAAAAACTCGAAGGGCCCCCGCCGCCCGGCCTTCAACCAGCGTCAGGTGACGGGGGGGCAACGCAAGCCGTTCTACCAGAAACAAAAGAGCTCCAACTATCGGAGCTCGAACACAAAACAGGAACAAAGTTCCTACAAGAAACGCCACTAACTACCCCGGTAAGTTTATTGGCGGGTCGACTGAAACAGTTTGTACCGACGTGGAGGAGACTTTTTTCAGATAAAATTGTTCCTATCTGGATCAATGGTTATGTTATCCCTTTTGACCGTCCCCCCACCCAAACGATAATACCAGGGGAACCAAGCTGGTCAAAAATCGAAAAATTGCAAATGTCTGATCAAATTAAAGAATTGCTTCTTAAAGGTGCGATTCAGAAATGTAAGGAGTGCGTAGATCAATTCATCTCCAGTATCTGTCTCACTCCAAAACCCGATGGTTCCAGTCGGTTCATTCTAAATCTAAAAAAGTTAAACGAATTTATAAAGACTGAACACTTCAAATTAGAGGACATAAGGACAGCGCGTGATTTGATGCAACTGAACTGTTTCATGGCCACTCTAGACCTTAAAGACGCGTATTACCTTATCCCTATTGCAGACTCCAACAAAAAATACCTGAGGTTCAGGTTCAATGGTGAAACTTTTGAATTCAACTGTTTACCCTTTGGGTTAAACACTGCTCCATACGTCTTCACCAAGGTAATGAGGGTGGTCGTTACGCGGTTGAGAGAACAGGGTTTTATTTCTGTAACCTATCTGGATGACTTGCTCATGCTTGGAAATTCCAGACAAGAGTGCTTAAAGAATGTACAACAAACGTGTCAATTGTTGGAAGAGCTAGAATTTGTAATCAATCGGAAGAAAAGCCAACTGGTCCCTTCCCAAGAACAAAAATTTCTGGGATTTATACTAAACTCGAGGAAAATGAGAATCGAGTTACCTGAAGGAAAAAAGACCAGCACTGCCAAATTACTCCGAAAATTCGAAGTAAACTATAGATGCAAAATCCGCGAGTTTGCGTCCTTGGTAGGGGTTTTAGGTTCATTGTGCGTAGCAGCTAAATATGGTTGGACTTACATTAAGAATCTTGAGCGCGAAAAATTTCTTGCCCTAGAACGGAACCAAAACGACTTTAGATCCCGTATGACATTGTCACCAAACGTCCAAGAAGACCTGACCTGGTGGAAATTAAACATTCGATCAGTCTTCAGTCCTATCAGAAGCCCTAAGTATGTGATAGAGATTTTCTCCGACGCATCCTTATCAGGCTGGGGCGCATGCTGCGACTCTGAAAAAACCCACGGCTTTTGGGACCTTCAGGAGAAAAAACATCACATAAACTACCTAGAGTTACAGGCGGCATTTTTCGGACTCAAATGTTTTGCGAAAGATCTTGAGAATCGAGATGTGTTGCTACGAATAGACAACACAACGGCTATAGCATATATCAATCGCATGGGGGGCGTACAATTCGAAAACCTTAGCAAAATCACTAAAGAAATCTGGAAATGGTGTGAGCACCGAAATATCTGGATTTTCGCCTCCTATATCCGATCAAAAGAGAACACTGTTGCCGATCGTGAATCGAGGAGACTGGAAACCGAAACGGAATACAGTCTGTCCCAAGAAGTTTTCGATCAGCTGTGTAGCGAGTTCGGCTACCCAGAAACTGACCTCTTTGCCAGTCGAATCAATAAGAAATGCCAGAGATATGTATCCTGGAAAAAAGACCCCGGGTCATTCGCTATCGATGCTTTCGCAATAAATTGGAGCAACCAATTTTTCTACGCATTTCCTCCATTCGCCCTTATACCTAAGGTATTGAAAAAGATTCAAAATGAACAGGCCAGAGGAATTATTGTAGTTCCTAATTGGCCGTCTCAAGCATGGTTCCCCCGGTGTAAAGCGATGTTCGAATCGTCTCCCATGATTTTTACACCAAACCCTAATCTTCTACGATCTTCTAATAGGGATCCACACCCACTTTGGCCCCAGCTTTCCCTGGTGGCAGGCGTGTTATCGAGCAAGCGTACGCCTTAAGAGGGATGACACCGGATACCATTAAAATTAGCATTGCATCGTTAGCTGATTCGTCGTTACGTCAATACGATTCTGCGCTAAAGAAATGGTGGAAGTTTTGCTCTTCAACCAACACAGCATTCTTCGCAGCCGAAATACCAGACATCTTGAAATTTCTCACCAAAGAATTCGAGAACGGAGCATCCTATGGTACCATCAATTCTTCGAGATCTGCAATAGCGCTCATCATCGGTCCGGAAGTGGGAGAAAACGCAAACGTGAAACGTTTCTGTAAAGGGGTCTCCAGGCTACGACCAATGCGTCCCAAATACGATATCACCTGGGACCCAAAGATTGTACTCGACTTCCTTTCTAAATGGTACCCTAATGATGACATCTCTCTACAACAATTATCGGAAAAACTAGCGACATTACTCGCCCTTACAACGGGGCACAGAATACAAACCTTGATAGCTATTGACGTGAGGAACATCACCAAGACTGCTAAACAAATCGAAATAAAAATCCCAGCCCAACTCAAAACGTCTGGACCGGGGAAACTACAACCTAACTTAGTCCTACCCTTCTATTCAGAAGACCCATCGGTCTGCGTAGCAACAGCTCTTCAGACCTATTTAAAACGAAGTAATAATCTACGACAGAACACTACAAGTCTGTTCATTTCTTGGAAAAAACCCTATAAGGCGGTCACGACACAATCACTGAGTCGTTGGATGAAAAATATCCTACAACAGAGTGGCCTAGACACGTCGATTTTCTCGGCCTACAGCACACGCCACGCTTCGACATCATCAGCGAATCGAAACGGCGTTAATATCGACCTTATTCGTAAGACGGTTGGCTGGACACCAGCTTCCCAAACCTTTAACAAGTTTTATAATCTGCGAGTTGCAGAAAATCGCGACATTTTCGCGAAAACGATACTCAAATTGTAAAATCCATACAAAAAAAAAAAAAAAATTGACCTCTATAAAAATAAAACACGTTGTCACAGTTCAAAAACAATTGCTTGCCGTAATTTAAACATCTACATCTGGTGATCTAAAGGAGGAGGCGCGAAATACAATTGAACGATTAAACGAACTTACCTAAGTG
>JAFFZH010015809.1:88205-100069 GCA_018420115.1 Euura saliciscinereae | reverse complement strand
TATGAGAGGTTAATCGTCAGCGTCGCAGATATCACCATCGCAGATTTTCTGTCGCATCGCAATTTCTGTTAGATTCATACGAGAGGTTAATCGTCAGCGTCGCAGATTCTTTTCCGCATCCCTATTTCTGTTAGATTCGTATAAGAGGTTAATCGTCAGCGTCGCACATTTTACCATCGCAGATTCATTTTTGCGTCGCGATTTCTTCCTCATCGCAATTTCTTCGTCGCAGGTTAAATCCAAAGTGTAGTTCATTCTTTTGATCGGTTAGGTCAGGTTCGCAGTGACAGTTTTGACAGTTCAGCCGTAGGGTTGCAGTGACAGTTAGCTCTCAGCTCACCTCAGACCGATCCCGACTCGCGCAGCCAATCGCAGCGCGAATAAAACGGTGACATCGAAATGCGAGAGCGGCCAACTTCGGGCGCGAACATGAACTTTTATATTAGGGAGATATATATCTCCCGAGGCACGATGGATTTCAATTGTTTATATTCTGAACCGCCGCAAATTCATTGCGCCAACTTCGTGCTTAACGTACTTATGATTTTCATCGGCCTTTGAGTATTATAAAGACATATTTGAATGAAATATACGAGGGTATTGAGCAAAGTTGATAGCACCCCTTTATTTTCAATGTAACAAATTGGCGCTTGAAAAACAGTTTTTATCAACAGTTTTTCACTTGGTTGAACTTTCAAGACGAAAGTCATATCTTCTCCTCACAACAAAAAAACATAAGTTACTGACAGTCTATCGCAAATGAAAGTACATTTGACTCGATTGAATTGCGGAGCTTTCAAGTCCTTTCTTAGCTGTTGAAAACCAGCTGAATAATATTTCGTTTCTTGAAAACATGCATTACGTCACGTCAGTTCTGAATACTGTCTAGTCCATAATCGCCGAAGATCTTAAAGCCGAGCACCTCAGAAGCATCACTTTAAAATTCACCGGAGGAATTTGACGAGTTGAGTTAATATTATTTTTGATATTCGCAATAACATTCTTCGACTTCTTGGAGCTTAGCTTTTTAAGAAAAATGAAGAGTTGTTAGAGAAAACTTTTTGGCAGACATGTTTTCCCCGGTGTTTCTATCACCCCAGGGCAGAAATATCAGAAAACTTCGTTGTACCTGACTGGAGTGAGTCTGCCCTGCTCAGGATGCAGAACACGTTTTTATCCCAACGATTCGAATGGCCAGAGTGCTACTCGGTTTATTAAAATTCAACCCCTCATTTTTTGGAACGAATGCCGAAAGATTGTTTCGTACCTACCTTCCACAGCCCATTAACTCATAACTGTACGAGGTACGCGGATGGTGGGTACTTGGCTGAGTTAAGGGTATGTTAACTATCCAGGAAGCACCAAATTTAGCGTCGAAAAGAGTTTCCGGAAATTCCGATTAACAAAAACATTCGTCTTCACGAATGAACATTCGAAATTGAATAGATTACGATAAAATTCGTATTTCTAAGCATTCAATTCCCGGAAAAATGAGATTGAGGCCAATTTTTACGAGATACCTAATCTTCGACTCCATTCTTGTTGCGCTGCTTCTTCTTTCTATTTTTCTCTCCGCTCCCCTAAACGTTTTGTAAAGTTTCTAGAACGTAAAATATCCGGGTCTGACTATTCACTGCAGTTTGACCAAGCAGTTGAAAGTTCCGATGTAAAATACTTGACTATCGACAGATAAATGGTATCCTTTACCGAGAGGACATCTCTTGAAATAAATTTCTCCATGTCACCGTGTCTTCCCACTCGACTATACTCGAAGTCAATACGGCGCCTTCTACGATCTGTAAATATAAACTGAAGCTTGACTCAATTGTTCAAAAGATGTACCTGATCGATCAATCAGAGGGACAACTCTCAACTTCACGAATATTCGTGTATTTAAGGTAGCGTGACAAAATTTTACGGGCTACAATCAACCTGATAAATTGCTGATTCCCTAAATCGGCAATAGCACGTATGACCCTATGGTGCTTTAAAATAATGAAGTAACAATTAATGTACCCACGGAGAGCGAATAAAAAAGTGATTGGAGTTTAGCATTGCAATTGGCATTGATTGGGTGCCGAGTCAAGTATGTCTGCGCGTGGGATGACAGCCTGAAGGGACTAAAAAAGTCTGCTCGTCTGCTTGTTAGCTGAAAACTCAAGGAAAGAAAACAGTACCAATCGCATCTTGAAAGTCATTAATCTCATGAAAACGGCTTGGAAAGGACGAAGAATTGTAATATCAAAGAAAACATATGACGCAAATAACGTCCGTTACAAGGGATGTTCTTCTTTTCGATCAAGTTCAGTCTCGATGATTCGTTTACCTTGGGTTCGATCAGTCATCCGACATGTTCACTTGAGTTACATCGTTCGTTTTGGGTGTTATAAACTGCTAACAGAATTACTATTGTCTTCAGTGAGTTTTAACGAGATGCTAGGCTGAAAGTTTTCCGCGAAGTTGCCTCGTCTCAGAGACGAATTGGATTTTTAGCAGTACCAGAAATACCCACTCCACGGTCTGATGTAATTAACGAGCCCTTGTAATTAATGAGATACCAACGAGAATTGGAAAATAAGGGATGGCGATTACGCTCTAGCATTTTTTTTTTGCCAAGATGTAGAATCTTCCACTCACAAGTTGCTACACCTTCCCACTTCCCCTTCTTCCAAGTGCAATCGTTAATCGCCCCATAGAAAAATGACTGACACTGTTTACTCTTCGACTGAGATAAATGTCGAACAGCAACTTGATATTCTTGAGAATGCTAAAAGTGTGGGAGGGAGTCAAGAGGTCAAGTTTCAGTCGATAACGTATTATCAAACGAATAAACCATGAGTTATCGAATTTCAGAGTCCGAAACGAAAGGGTTGTGAAACAGGACGACCAATTCGTTCTTCTTTGGAGCCTAATCAGTGATATAACAATAGAGTTCAGCCTCTGAAGCTACGTAATCTGGTGGCAAAATCGATGACCAGAAGAGTTAATTTTGTTTTTACGCGTGTAGCCGCCTAAATTCCATCCCTACTGAAAAAGATTATGTGATGAAGTACCTTTCGAATGACAAGCCAAATTTGACTTCGTTGTGACCGATTTTTGTGTACAGTTTACCATAATGTACCTTTTTGTGTACTTAATTATATGATTTGTGTTTAAAGTTAGTTCCAAATCAGCACCAGCTCCTTCAGGACAAATCCGAACAGAGCGGTTAAGTCCTTTCGATCCCTATCGCGGCATAAGAAATCGGCAACTCAATTTATTATCTAAACTTGCTAAAAATCGGTTCAACTCCGCAAGCTGTTTTATGGTTAACGTTGTCACGATTCGGACCTGGCGTGGTCGGGAGAGTTTAACTTGATTTTTTTTCGTCCTGTGTCAAAACTTGAAGTGAAATTTCAGCCCACTGCTATATTATAACTCATATAAAAGTGTATTCTCTGGGGTAACACTTTACGCACGTTAATTTATATATACGGTCACCACCGGAAGTTACGAGAGGCTTTTACAAATGCAAATTTGATCTAAAAGGACATGTTACATCAGCACGCTTGAATTTTTTAGAGTAATTCGTTTTGTTACCCGTGAGAAATTTGTGCATTCACATTTTTCATCTAGCTATGGATATATCAGCATCCGTTACCTTTTACTTTAATTTTAGATCGTACAGCACCAACAATTATGATTATCGGTTATGGTAACATGATAAAATGCAATTAATTACCTACTGTCAGTATTGTGTCACTTATTGATACATAACCAGAGTAAAAGTGTATCTGATCAGGATGTTGGGTAAATATGATCCGAACAATGATGGATTAACTTTTAATTGGAAAAAACCGACCTGCGGACGCGAACATGTTTGATATTGATACGTCCCTCGTATCATGCCATACATATACTATTATCATATTCCTCTTTTATGGCTTGTACCGAGAATTTATTTTAACAGAACACGCACTGATGGTTACCCTTCAATAATCAAGTAACAACACTGTGAAAATGAACAGATTGATTACAAAAAAAGAAAAAAAAATTAGAAAATAAAAATTGATTGAAATATGCGCGAGACCGGAATTTGATTCTCGGCAACATCGACAGATGAATTTAATTAATGGTCATGTTAGCGATGTAATCCGTTCATTCAATTGGGATTTTCGTTTATTTTCATTTCACAATCAAAATAAAACAACGGTGCGATGATATACATGCATTATCCTTTGCAGCGTGACCGTTTTCGTGTTATCTGGGATAATAAATTGGAATCCCGAACCGTTGTCATTTGATGTAGTTGTGCCAGATGATCCGCGGTGCTTTTTCACACGAACTGGTTCTGGTTTCAGGGTATCGTCGCAATCATGTGAGAGCTGAATTTTCGATTATTTTCTTCGAATCGCTTGGAGCTGTGTTCGTAATGAATGCCAGCAATTCAACACCATATTTCACCGATAATATCGAATCAAATAATTTTCAACACTGTTAGCATGGTGAAAATATTTTTATACACGATCATGAAAATGAAAAAGTCCAGTTTCGTAAATCTTAACTTTTTTCAATATTAAGTCCCTTGTAGAATACTGCTGCCAGCCAATAACCCCTCGAAATACTGATAATATTTTACCGAAGTTAATCCTTGAAATCCATTCACTATTGACGTCTCGCGAGCTGGTCTTAGATTTTCATTCAGAATTCTCTTTTCGCACAGAGATTTGTTGAAGGCGAAAAGCCGTCTGTGCGAAGCAGACTCTATGTTCGAAGAATTGAATTTAGAAAATTTCAAGTTGCAATTCTTTACGGTCTCGCTATTATTTTCTTCTTCTTTCATCTCTTCTTGAGCCTTCCAAGTCTATTGAGAATGAAATCTGGAAATCGATCGAAGGGCAAACTGTTTTTTGTCCCAGCGCAATGTAATTCCCTCCATCTTTGAACGTAAATAGCACTAACTGCAACAGCTGGGTATCACGAATTTCGCCCAATACTTGTTGAAAAGTAGGTATTTAACAAGTATGGGGGCGGCAGGAGAACTTGAAGCTTCTCTAGTTTGTGATGAAACTTTCCCAAACTTGTACACCTGGACACCTAAGTATGTCTATAACTTCTACGTACATATGTATATCCGCAATATAGGTGAAACTCAGCACATACGGTCGACGTGACTTATTCTCTTGAGAACTTTTCCAAACTCTTCTTCGCCTCTCTATTATCCTCATATATGTTTGAGGGGGTCGTTTTCGACTCGCAATTTTCAAACTTCACCCGCTATATTCAATTTGTTTTCTGTTGTTGATAAAAAAAAGTGGACATTGACGAAATTACCGAACACTCTTGATTACTTGATGAATTGCACGGATCGAATATCGACAATTGAGCTAGTCCTGAATTGGATTGAATACGATCATTAATTTGATAGAATTACCGAAGAAACATCGAGCCGAACACAAGACTGCACTCTCCGATAAAAGCTTTCCTTCTCTATTAATTATGTATCCTTGTTTCCACCGACCTAGATAACCGGCAAACCCTTTCACTTGGATCACTAAATCTTCGAAGAGAACTCGATCCCTGGACGATGATCTCGTTCCAATCGAGATTTAGAGAAAAATGTGGAGAACAAGATTTCTATTCTTGAAGTTTGTTTCGTTTTATGGTGATTTAAAGTCTGATCTTCTGTACGGTCGCCTCAGATGTATCGAGGTCCTAGTTTCATTAGGAGTCTTGGGAAGCTTGGAAATCCTCTGAATCCATAAAATCCCTGCCCCAGCTAGATCCTAGCGACATGAGCCTTGCCACGACTTTATTCCGAATTCATTTTCCCCAACGTGAATCGTAAAACAGGGTGTCAAACGTACCCCTGGCTTTTCTTTATCCGGCGATAGGAATAGCTGCATACATGAACCCCACATACACAGCGCCACATAAATATTCAAATCCAACATAGAAACAGGACATAACATCTGTTACTAACAGTTTGCTGAAAATTACAACGTGCCATGTGGATGGTGCAGTGGGATGGAGCAGGTCGGGTAGGACTACAACCGTTAATTAACATTACCATCACCGGTACGAGAAGCAAATATGCTGTACCGAATTGGGGGGAGACCATTTTTTTTTAATTGAAAATTGCTAGAATAATAACTGCCAGACGAATACGTAATACGTTCATTATTCATTCACGTCCACGGGTATCGAGGACACGTAATTAAAAAAAATTCACATCACTCCTCCTCCACGTTGACTGATATTTTTTTGTAAGCTTGTGTCAACCTAGCCGTATAACTTTACTGAACTGTAACTAAAGTTACGTTTGTTTAACTAGGATTAACACTGCATAAATGGTCCTGAGTCTATGTTTGCAGGCGTCCCTAAATATGAATGAACCATTGTGGGAATTCGAACTTTCATTCTACATCGCAAGACAACTAGCTAGCTGCGAAGTTTCGGCTGATTGTTAACATTTCGTTAAAGTTATTTCATTATTTGTTTTTCTTAATGTGCGGAGAGTCAGAAGAAGAACCTTTCATTTGGAATTCCAGCGTTTCAACAACGAGAACAGCGTACAGGAGAATTAGTGTCAAGTTTCGTGGCAGGTAACGAATTCAATTGGAAAGTCGAGTAAAATAGCGAACGTTGGGCGTCGAGTCTGCTGTCTTGATAATACCGACTAACAATGTTTCAGCTACCTTCAAGACGACCCTCGAGTACTATAGTAGCTAGGTACTATCTCTCAAACACTACTTAAGAACGAGTGTAAATTAACTTCGGCCGTTCAATTAGGAAGCCTGGGTGTGCCAACCCCGGGGACGACTTACGTGCAACGTACATCCTGATTTCACACGGTGCCACGCAATTAGCCAGAATATTCACGGGAGCTACAATCCCGGCTAAACCCACCACTTTGGGCCTTGAGGAGACCCTCGTTGGGTTTCCGTCGCTTGTCGTTAGCGCAGCCAACGACGTTTTCGATTTACTCAATTATCTACACTCAAGTGTTGTCGCATAATCATTACTTACCAAAAATTGACCTCAAATTCAATTACTCTTGAACGAACGTCGATGCTGCAGGGTCCGTAATACTCAGACAATATCTGCTCTCCGACTTGATGAAAGAACGCTTTCAATCATCATTTTATTGAAACCACTCTAACGGCTTACTGCGTAGAACCCAGCAATATTCGCTCTCCTGATTTTATGTATCGATAGCAAATGGAAACATGTGTTATTACCGGAGCGAAACTTTATATTTCGATTAAATCACTGAACCGTAATACCGAGTCACTTACTCAAATATCAACAATTTCGTGCTTATCGATATGCTCTTTCACAGAAAAATAAACATGCAAGAATTGCGAACTCGGGAACAGCGCCGCTCTCTTCATCAATTATGCAAAAAATCTGGTAGATCCAAGAAAGTATCTCATAAATCTTGCCCCAGGTTTGATGTGTACTCTAATTCAGTACATAAAACACTTTGTAAATCCAACACTTCTTCTTTTCCTGTTGTTCCTGGAAAGCCTGAAAAGTTTTTTTTATTTTCGTTTAACTCCCCAAATTTTAGTTTCAAACAGCCCTTCTAATTTGGCTACTGAATCGAACATTTGAAAATTGTATCGTCGTTTGACATTATTGGATGAAAAAGCCTTGACTATAATCTCGTTCGTTACGGCGCTTATCAAACATAACTGCAGCCTCAGGTGAACAGTGTAACGATGAATTCCTGGAATCGGTTCAACTGGAACCAACCAGAATCTTCAGCTACTGTTAATTCCATAAATCAACAGATGGGTCTTGCTCAGACGTCTGGACCAGTGATTCAACTATCTGCTCAGAATGACTAATCGAATTTGAGTAATAAGTAATTTGCGCTCGATCTATCGGAGCGAATTTTAGTCAGATTCTTGAAACTACGATTCTATCCGACTGTTGATTTTTCCAATTCAACAACAACGTTGGTGCAGACTTCAAGACTACCGGCTTTGAGATAGCAGCGATATAAATTCTACTTCCACGATGCAAGGAGACGATAGTGTCTATCAAAACCACCAGACGAAGTTGAGAGTATTCGCTATAATCCGAATTGACGAATACCTGCCTGAAAAGCTCCCAAAATTTCGAGATAGCGTTAGTCGAGTTCTCTCTGTCACATGACTAGTTCAGTATTCAGAAACATGTGCTTCCTCGACAAGTGATGACAGGATCTCCATGCTCTACTAGATAATTTTCATCCGATATAGCAGGATGGAGCTTGCTATTTTATTAAATAGTCACATGCTCTACACCAGGTATTCAGAATTTCACTCAAGACTGGTTCTACATCTCGAAATTGGAGGCTGAAGCCTGTCATTGTACGTGAATGTTAATTATTGGGGTAAATTCCAGACTTTCAGACAGCCAAGGCTACCTCTGCTGTCGAAGAGGCTTTATTGTCAGAAGTTTATCATGACAGGTACTCCGGGAGCCGGAGTTCTCGATAAAACATAGGCTTAACTATAGGAAATAAAACCATTTCGACGAGCAAGAGCTACGATCGCTTTCCCGATAAAGCTTATAATTAGCTTTCAACTCCGTCTCCCAGGTTGTAGGATAGGTATATATTAGGTGTACGAGTTATACCTACTCTCCCTTGGCTAATTAACGTAAAACGAGACAACATCCGCACATTTTCATGTATTTTTAATTTTGATTCTTTTGAATGAACTTTTCTTGATGTCGGCTTTGGGTTGATCAAACGAAATTCGATATGCCATATTATATCAATTCCGCGAATCACAACCACGAAGAACGTGCTGTGCCGCCACCGGGGTACACAAATTTTGCACCAAGTTTTTCCATACACGAAAGTAGATTGAATTTTCGATCGAAAAACAGTCTCTAAAGCTTTATATTAAAAGTAAATATTTACAGTATGTACATATTTTCTCAACGGACTGATGATACGCATCTAGATTTAATAAACAAACAGTGAGGAAGAAGGTTGGTGCGTGTCTCCAACCCTGCAGTCAGGGCCTTTGTACAAGAAAGATGTGTACCCTGTACACGAATATATTGCTTTTGAGTAAAAGGCTAAAAGCGTTGCCACTTTTACTGGGTTATTACACCGTCGTTTTCCCAGGCTGTTAGGGCAAATTTTTACTACACCTTGATTCATTAGCGAAAGAGTGCACAATTACTTGTAGCTGGGGAGTACGAGGAAGAGGGTCGTTTCCTCGGCCTTCAGCCTGACTGCAGTCAAGTCATTTTCCAAAAGGGTCTCGACAGACTCGGCGGTATCAGTCATCGTTTGAACGAGGTGTTTTTTTTACCCTGTAACTGTGTCCTCTTTGTTCTCAAAGCTACTTTATCGGAGCACTCTGCAGTTGCCAGTAAAAGTTCTGGTGGACTGGGATTTGAAACGTTTCATTCAAGGTTCGTATTATTTTTCCCCGGCTTTTTCTCACTATGTCCGAATCATGGATGTCATCAAGAACGACTCACTCTTTTTTTCCTTTTGAACAAAACGAGAAAATTGTGTCACTATTATTTATACGTGTTTTTTCGGGTAATGAAATATTCACATTGAAAATTTTCAGGAAACAATGGTGAATTTTTCTGCTCAGTTGACTGCAAACTTTTGCTCGAACAAATACGACCGCTTGGCGGTTGTCATGTTGATATAACCAAAAACCAGGAGCCACTTTTGATTGAAAATCTACAAGGATTCTTCAGTGGGAAATTCAATGCGACTCTGAAATCTGGGAGCATTTAATACCGTATTCTCGAACCTCCAAGTGTCAGTATGATGGGATATTCGATACCGTTACGTTTGAGGAAATTTCCCACAGCTGTCGTTCGCCATACTTTGCCAAAAATCCCAAAGGGCCGAAAGTTCACTCTCACAAAAGGCTACCCGTCAATCATATTTATTTATAACTCTGTAAAAGATTTCGTCGCCTCTACACCAGATCCTGAATACCCAAGATTTGAGGATACGCGCAGAGTAACATTTTCGGAAAAGTTTACCAGCTTGTGTGTTCAGATTATGGCTGAATCCCGGTAAAAGACTCGGTTCAAACATTCATCGTATTGTCTGCAAAGGACGGTATGAAAGCTCTGAAGCTGAAGGTAAACTCGCAACGATTGCGAGACGATAAGCTGATCGTGAGCTTTAACGGAGTTTCTTGCCCAGAGAAGACGCCACTCCTCTGTGCCAAAGACTCGAAGACGGCTCGCTTCGGGGACCCGGGGTCCTTTGGGAACGCATGAAAAACATTGAATCGATTTTCTTGGGTGGTCAGACCAAGTAAGCCTCGGAGAAAAAAATATCTGTTAGGTTTTTTTTTTATGTGTGGAAGAACCACAATTCGGACTTAGAATTTGGCGGATTATACGAAATTGCGATTCACCGTTTTGCCTTTTTACATTTGTTTCGGGTTTTATCCAACTCTAACTGATTGATTTCATTCTGCAAATCGTGAGCGAAATCATCCAAGTGTTTTTTTATTCTCGGTTTCACAGATGAAGCATTTCATTTTTTGTCGGCAACCGCATAATTTTGTGTGAATAAATATTTGCTCAGATTTTCCACCCCCAGCGAGATGTTTCATGCAGGGCTTTTTCTCGTGCTGGTTATACTTCCTGATAAAATTCAGAGAGTTTAATTAGCTCGGTAAAAATTGTATCCATTCAGGCGAAAAATCAATTTAACGCAACACTTGAACTGCGTGTTTGAAGTTAAATTTTTACTTAACTGTAACGATATGCATACACCATTGAAACCAATCTATTAAAGTACCTAAATCTTTTCAACAGCCGCAGAGGCATGTGAGAAAAAACGTTACAAACCACGAGCCAAACATTGGTTTGAAAGTTTCAAAGCATCCCTCATGTAAACGCCCCTAAAACTAAAAGAAAGTCACTTTGTCTCTTGGAAAAAAAAATCTGCTAGCCGAGTTGGCATCTCGGTTCAATTATTGATCGTATTTCTGTTGTTCGATGTTTTAGGGTGGCGATAGAACTTTAGCCCCGGAAATAAAAAAAAAAGTAGAAGAAGGATAAGAATTTTGATCGAACTACTTCGGACAGGTAGTCAAAAACTCCGAGATCGATCGACGACCCTAAGGGTGGGCTCGGTCATTTATTAACTCTTACGAACTCCACCTTGCGAACTGTCGTCTCGTCGTGACATATTAGCTCAACTATGGACACTGGACTTTTGCAAGCGCTTCGCAAACTGCGATAGAGGAAGGAACATTGAATGTTTACCGATATTCGACGAATGCAGGAAGAGAGCAGGGAATGAACGGAACCAAACTGTTCATATTGAAAGATCAATATTGAGCTTCGATACAACTTCAGGATGCGATTAAACGTTTTACACGATAGGTTCACTCTTCTCTGGTGAAAATGAACCATGACCCTCGGTTTTGTTGATGTATCCGAAAGTTGAATTCTAAAGGGTTTAATTGCTGTTTCCCCAGGTTCTTCGACTGGGGTGCGAGTCTGCGGATCACCGGTAGTTCCGAAGGCCTAAAGACTTTGCTCTCTGATTTATAATTGGGCTAATTCGAGGTAATTTCAAAAGGAAATTACCAAATACCCCAAAAAGATAAATAAATAATTAGGTAAACTCGAACTCTGAATAACCCTACTTTGCTGGTACGAAGTGTACCAATTAAAGATGGGAATTATTGAAGTCGTTTCGGGTGTTCCTGACTCGGTTAGATAATTAAGGAGAATCCGAGAGTTCGAGATTGAGTTGTTAAAGGAACTGGATTAACAGCAAATTGAACCTAGAGATGATATAATCTTCAAAACTCTCATTTCATTTATTTTCACCGCCTAATTATTACTCCATTTCACCTATTTATCGTAATGACGTTTCGAAGGAATGG
>JAFFZH010015809.1:0-87805 GCA_018420115.1 Euura saliciscinereae | reverse complement strand
AATGGAGTAATTGAAGTTTCGTCTCAAGATGAATCCCACTGTTAACATACCTGAACTTGGGGTCTGATTGTGAGGGATGGAAAATCCGGCATTGAATGCGAACTATTTCTCTCGGGATAGCCAAAGACAGATTGTGGGTTAACCGAACCATTCCAACAATAGAATGTCCTAGGAACTGAGCGTTTCATTAAACCTTAGGCAAAGTGATTTCCGCTGAGGTGAAATAGGTATATGGAATCGATGGATTGATAAAGGGAAAATTCACAGGAGCCCGGTAATATTGGCTATAGGAGATGAACCGCTAACGGGTGTATCTGATGGGTGCGAAACTATATGACACGTTTAATTACGTACGTGCCAAGACGGAACGCAATATCAAGATATTTGGTAAATTGAAAATTCACATGCTCATCGTCAAGTTAAACCTCCAATATACTCCATAATATCCCTCGGATCGTGAGGGCTGTTCAACTGTGAACAACTAGCTGAGTATCCAAAATTCAATCTAGGGACAAACCGTACCCATCAACGCTGCTTGATTACTTCACTCAAACTTGGAAGATTGAACAGACCCTCGAGGGAGACGTGGTGAAAGAGAATCTGTCATCAAAGTATGATGTGTGCTTTGGGTCGTTTATTGGAGAAGGAATTGTTGGATAATTATCAGCCGAACGTTAATGGATGAAATTTAAAAAACCTGAGCGAAAATTACGTTTGTTAATTTTCAAACAGGTGTATGTGAAATATAAGTTGGGGTAGGGAGTAGGGTACGCAACGTGACCACCCTCTGCTTTGTTGAGCAAGTTGATAAAATGAGATTGTTCATCCCTGCATAACGAGTTTTTAAATGTGATCGCTCAAAATTACCCAAAAGTCAGTCAAACGAGGTTTTTTTTCGAGTACAAAATTGAAAGGGCAAAATTAACGAGTGTTGATAAAAGCCAGCGAGGGGTTTTCAGCCTCTGATTCAACTTTGAAGTTTGTTGATTGCCAAATAAAACATTGAAAATCGTACGACTAACGAACCAAAACTGTTTTCAACAAAGGCGTCGAGAGGTGAAAACGAGGACGTTGAAAATTCAATAATTTCGTTATGCTAGCAAACCTGTTAGGCTTGGCTGCTGCTTCATTCAAAATTACGTAATACCGTCATTAGCCAATGGTCGAGTGGATTAATTAGAAATAATTATGTTTCATCAGGCGTCTACCATTTTTCTGTTGTAATATAGGTATGATGATCGACGCTTTCAAGATAAAAAAAAAATCGAAAAGACAGGAGGATATTAAAATACCAAGTCCAGCACCGTCGCTCATCCATCAATACCTACATCGGGACTAGAAAGGCGATAGAGATAAAAGAAATGCCGCGTGATCAATCTACGGACTTGAAAGTGAAGGAATTGAAATAAATCGTCGCCAAGACAGAAGCTCAGAGTTCTGAGAAGCTTTGTCACAGTTCAGAAAGCTCTGAGCTGTTTCATATCATTTCACGTCTGACCAACGTCCTGATTCGGGGTCACTCCTGTAAGTTCGATTCCGAGTACCCAACGCCTATTCTCTTTGACGTCAGTATTCTAGAGGCTAGGGAATGTATACAGGAATTTTCAAGTCGTGGTTGACCGCAGTCCCGGGATCTGACGCTTCAGCGACGAATAAATCATTGATTTCCTCAGAGTGATTGAAGCTGATCGTGAAATCTAAGATATCTCTTCGTTGATGCGAGAATATGCGACGTCGAAAAAAGACGAAACCGTCTGGGGATTCATACATTTTTCTTTGTCACTTTTTCGAGCAGAAAAATATCAGACAGCAGTGAGCTGTGATTGATCAAATTTGGAATATAAAAATTCTCGGATTCTTCGGTGCTACTTTAACGTGTAACTTTCCAAGTGGCTATTTCGACGAGGCAAACTCTGAACCTAAATACAGTAGAATACAGTACCGACTATCTGTAACTGTGGCTACCTCGGGGCTAGCAATCTTCACAATATCCACAACGGCATGGCATACGGAACGATTCTGATGTCACAACCACCGAAAAGATTACTCCTCGTAAAGGCAACGGAATGTATTAAAAAAAATGAGGCAAATGTACCCGGGATCGTTGTGGATTGTTGTCAGTGAAAAAGTATATCGTTAAAATGCTATAAATGTATATTTGACTTCCACCAAAGCCGAGGAATTGAAAGTCATATAAGGTTTCATAAAGCGAAAATTCAATTTTACCAAACGATCGAAGGAGGCAAGAAATCGGATGCCCACTTTTTTTCCTCTTATATTATTCTTCCTCGTTGAAAGAAATTGAGAAATCAATCTCCGTGATAAAAGAACGAGAGGTATTTAAGTTCGTTGGCAACTATTGGTTCTTCATAAACTCAAAGTAGCTCATCAGCCTATCGCCAAATAATCTTCTCCGAGTTCATCACGTTGTTACTGTATTAATTGACATTAACTATACTGTAATCACACTCAGAACATAAGTATCGCGATATGAGCTTCACTTATAGAACCTCGAAAGTCGTCTTCGTGGCATAAGTTTGTCATCATCATTGTTAAAAAATGTGAGAGGAACTTTTAACTGTGTGGAGTTCGTAAGGGAAAACGGCGAACGGTGAATCGCAGATTAAAACAGGTCGGCGGATTGTGGGTTGCTCGTGCTGTAGCCGCTACCTGATCTCAAGAGCGTACTTCCGATAATTTCTTACTTGGCATTGTCCGCCATCGTTTTCCCTCTAGCATCCCACTTCACTTAGCTTCGAGACCGTTCTTGCGTTTCGGAATCAAGGTTCAGTTCTCCGGTGAATACGCAGCCGCGGATCGAAGCTTTAAAAAGATAAAATTACAAAAAAAGATTGACAAAGAAAAAACCAAAAAACCTGAGGGCGAATTAAAGTTTGACTTTCAAAAGCTCAGAAACTCCGAATCACAAGTATCTTTCCGTGGAATTCTTTTTTCTTCGCTCTACATCATTCAACCTGTCTCGCATAACTTTTAACAGAGCATATTTCACGGAATGTACTTACTGGAATGTCTTTATTGCTGCGTGTAATTGTAGATGTACGAATAAGAAGCAACTGAAAATCATGGGCTTTTTGTTCGACAGTGAAAAGTTTTCAATTTCAAAAATGCGAAGGTCACCTCTAAACAACGACCTCTGAACCAGGCTGCCATTACCGATTGGCCATCGCTGCCATATGATCCGTAGGTCCTAGATCTAGGGTCTCGCGGTAAAATTGGTATCGATAAGCTTTTCGGTCCTCTTTTCTATGGAAGTTTACCCCCCGTGTCCCATCATACGCAGATGTTGTACCCCAGGAAATGGCATCCCTCAACGCCTAACCGTCGGTCACAATTCTCGTTTTTTTTTTCCGTTTCCAGCCGCCTTCCTTTAAGTCTATAATTCCGGGTGTATAGTTCCACGTGGCGGATAAAGCCGACCCTGCACGTGACATCGAGTGAAAAATATATTCGCTTGCGTTGACGTCGTTTTCATTGTTGAGGGCGTTTTTATACCCTATTTAGACCCAACCTGGAATACCCGTTGGCGCAACGAGACCTTTATCTCTGCTAAATTCTCCTCTGACGCTGATTGTTCTTTAGTCTTCATCTCCATTGCATAATTTTTTTTCAATCTTTTTTTTACGTCCAAATTCCACCGGAGAACTTCCCTTCTACTCTGAAACAAGTCGGATGCGCTCTCCGAAGCAAAATCGCGATTATATTGATTTTACAGACTAGTTCCATCGTGTTCGAAGTAATTTCTACTATGAAGCTCGCGCGGCTTCCACTTGGAATCGAATTTGTTTGATCAAATTTGAGACATCATTACTTTTAAAATGAAAATTCAGTATCACCGAGACTGAACTCGGATACTTTGTTAGGAATTTCCGAAGGTATAGAGAAAAAAAGTGATCGAAAACTTGAAAATCGTCGATAAATTGGAAAAATGATCTCCTCCATTTTTATAACTACCGTATACATAACACCAGCCGGATACTGTAACACCAGCGTCAAGCTTGGAAATGGAAAAGCTGTAGGAACTAACTCGATTCCTGAATCGGGATATACCAGCTAGAGCAATCTTCTGTCTCTGGCTCATTTTCTCTATTTTTCGCTTCTCCTCGTGTCTGATCTCCATGTATGAGTATATGACAGTCAGGTAAACAGAGGTAACTTTGTCTACTGACACGGAGAGAAAGGTGACATATTGTGAAATTGCGCTTTATCGCACACGTCGGACCAAGCTTTGCATTTCGCAGTAATTTCCCTTCAGCTTTGTACCTCGTATGCGAGGTTATCAGACCTGGGTCGAGGGGTTGTTTACTCAGTGTGAACAACATCCCGAAACCGAGGCTTTGGGTTGATCGGATGAAACGGAAACGGGTCTAAAAAAATCACGGCTAGAACGAATGTGAAAAATGTTGAAAGCCTCAAAGCCAGGCACCGTACAGACTGGGCAAGCCAAAAGCTCGGAGAGGTGGCGATGACAGATGATATTTTTGAAAATCCATCCACCCAATCTGAACACGTGCTTGTGAGACAACGAAAGGGAGGAAAATAATAATATATGGAACCCGTTTCCGATGGAGGAAAATACGAAGATACCAGTTTTCAGTATATTCATCAAGTGAGAAAAATTCTACACGCACCATTATGTGGATCAGGATTTTTCTGAATATTGGAATTAGGGAAGAATTAACGTGTTACTTTTTTCCTGGGCAAAACTAGGGGGGGTCGGCAATTGTCACTGGCTCCAGTTTTATGATGTACGTTTCGAAACACATTACTGACGCCTACCCTCGCATCATGTGGGGCAGCATTCGTTATTTTTTTGCATTCAAGCTCTCGACGGAATGTCGCAAAACAACGGGAGTTTATTTTCTTCAATTCATGAAAGCTTTAGCTTTTTTATGCTCATTCTGCGTTATACCACCCATGCGGCAGTAAAGTATAATATAATGTGCGGTTTTTAGCAGAGGAAGACGAGACCGAATAAGAAAAAAAATGAACACAGCTTCATGTCTCCTCTTCATGTGATATAGTCTACTTGATGGAAGAAAAATATAACACAAATACCATTACAATGACTAAAAAGAGCCATGTTAATGTAGTTACGATAATGATTTGCCAATGGTAATCGCTTATTTATTTCTGCAGTTTTTTTTTTGTTATCTCAATTTCGAAACGAAGAGCCACTATAAAATGTATCCACGCATTGTGGGCCGTTGCCACATGAATGTACCTAGTGAGCGATTTTAGCTCCAGAGGTGCCTTTTGGGGTTCTGATTGACTGAAGATGTAGTCACTATAAAATCATTCATTTGTAAACGCGTAAAAAATGTAACTGTCTCGTGAGAAAACCGCGTTAGTTCCTCGTCAATATAACTGTTAACATCTGCAAGCTTTAGAAACGTCGGTGAGTAAATACCGAGGCGTAACGAGCTGAACGAACGACACTTACCCGACATTACTTGAGCTGCTATTAACTTAGTTTCTGGGAGAGTTTCGCTCTTCCACTGCAATTGTTCAAGGATTAAATGCATCCCTGCAAAGTTCATGCTTAGTCATCTAAGACAAAGGAGGAGCTTAAATAAAGTGGTAAGAAAAACTTTCACAACTTTTTTAACACACTGATCTTCATCGTTTCAGGCAACTTTTTCACATATTTTTCAATCACTCACCAGAACTTTTAACAGTGATAATCAATGCTATAACCCTCTGGAAATTATAAAGTCGGTGTGAAACTGAACGGGCTGTGGAATTATGAAAGAGGTCTGGTGCAGCATGAATCAATTTAAGAGTAATTAAAAAAGTCGTCCGTGCCTTGACTGCGAACTCTTGAAAGGATTAAATTCCAGACGACAGTCGGTGTTTCTCTGAATGCAACGGGTGCAGAGATTAAAACTAATGCAGTCCACTTTTGCATATAGTTCACAACACCTCTAATTCTACTCAACAAACACGTTCCACAAGGTCCTGCAGACGTCCATTGTGTCTGTACATTAAAAAATAAACCCGTCAAGTCACGAATTGAAAAAAAAAAAAAAATTGGACGTAATTAACGGGACTGCGGTTCCGAATACAAAGAGAGCTTCAGTACCTGAAGAAAACTCCGCATTTAAAACTTTGAAGGAAATATATTCTCGCCAGAAGTAAACCGAATCACATTTCACCACGAGCTTCAGCTTTTCCCGAAACGATTCTACGGTCAAACATTTCCCCACCCTTACCTCATTGAAGCTCATTCCTATACGAGGTAGGAAAAAAAATGGAAATACATATTGATAAAAAAAATTATGCGGGTTTCGGAATCGGAAGATCTTACGACGACAAGGATGGGACACAGACTTTCCTGCGTGAGTATACCCCCATGCACGTCTCATTTGCGGAGATCCTATTACCCGACCACGACCGTGACGCCTCGGAACCGGAAAGCTTAAAGAGTGGAGAGAATAAAGGGTGTGGCTCGTACGTACTTGAAGAAGTACGTGTCGTTGGCGTATCCGAAAAAAGGGACGGTGTACGTGAGCATCCAGATGTTACCACCTCCGCAATCGTAGTATGGCTTCGACCATTTACCATCTTCGTATTTTACCGTCAAGATTTCATCCTCGACACGCACGGTGTGGGTACTTTCGTTCAGCGTGTAGGAATGCAGCCCTGAAACAAACGGAAAGTGTATATTAGCATTGAAAGTGCTTCCGTTTTCGGGGTAAGAGTACACCCCTGGTTCAGTATAGGGGTCCAGGTAACCAATGTCACGAAAGCGTTAAGCTGGTCGAGCACCACTGAAATAGTGGGTCCAGATAGCCATGAATTCTGAGGCTTGACGGTTGCGGAACAAATGAGAAAATATTGGAATCGTACATGACGATGAATAAGAAGAGTCCAAATATCCACAATTTGTTTTTTTAAACTTTATTGCAAATGATCCAAATGTACCGAATTCAAATGCAACGAAGCAAAAGGTCATCGAAACATATTACATAATGCACAAAAACGTTAGAACAGGGGACATTTTCATTGACTCGGATGCAATCATTATCGTCGTATCAACAGGGCTGTTGTTTTAATCCATCATTTGAATAGAGCAATTACTCGAGTGAACTGAACAGATGTAAATTGTAATTAATTAGCACTAATTGGCCCGCTGCACAGAAGTGATTTATGCCTCAAAAGCATTCACTAGAACAAGCTCTCATGTACTAACACATATTCGAACTGTTTTGTTATTTCATTCGATGATCAGGCGAGAATTAAAAAAGGAGCATGTAAGTATGTTTTTTCCGTGCAGAGAATCACTGATCCACTCGATTTCCCTCAACGCAGGATACTTTTGACATGCACCCGAAATGAATACGGGTGTATATTGAACGGTGAAATGAAAAAAAAAAATTGAAAATAATCGAGTAATCGAAATTGGCCAACTCGGGAACCCCACGGTACGTCATCCCAAAAGTCCCTGTTGATTATTCACCGAAACCTTCCCCACAGGATATTACACTATACCTGGAATCGCACACACATTGTTTACTCGGTCTTTTGCTGAATTATCCGACACAAGTGAAACAGTTCACGCGTTGTGGTCAACGGGTCAACAATTACCCAACCGAAATTGCATGAGCGCCAAAGCTGATGGGACAACGATAATCGATTGGATCCTACCAGACTCGACCAATTTTTCTGCTGGGTTAAATGTTCTCATTACCTTCGTGATTATCGCGTTGATTGCCTCCCTCGAATCTGAAGTCGAGGCTATTGATCGTTCGGAAAGTTTGAGAAAAAGGTGGAAAATGAATTTATGAATAATTTATGGATCCGATGGTCTCGCCTTACTACCGATTCTTATTCAATTTGAATTTGAATTTTCTCTAAGAAACATTTGTCTCGAGAGATTTAAACTGTTAAAATGAATTCATCCCCCTCTTTGAATTCTGATTAAACCATTATCATAAATTCCGGTAACGGTTTATCATTGACGGTTAAGTAAATAATGAAAAAAGTCTCGAGATGGGTGGGCTATGTGGGCGCATGAGAGTCAAGGAGGCAGAACGAAATGCAAAGAGCCCATGGGTATAGAAGCTCGAGTCGCCAGCAGACGTGCAAATATTAATTCTAACCATTACTCCGTCTATCAGCGAGCATACTCTAGATATAGTCCCCCGGGGGAAACGTGCACACCCCCGAAGTCTGTGGTATTAATTAAATCTAGGGACACTCTCTTTGACCTGTCTAACTTGTACCCGAAGCTGAGAGTCTGACCGTTGAGACTCCCCCCTATCGTGACTAGAATATTAAACCAATCTTTGATTACAGACTGCAAGCGCAACTGAAGACTTTGATGAAAAACGTAATAAACTTTTAATCGAAACGTCATCTACGTTCGTATTGGGTACTACTATTGTACCATCAGCAGCTGACCTAGAAATACGATACAAACAGAGTATAAAATGTTTTTTACGGCACAGGCATTAAAAATTCACTTTTTGACGCCTGTTTTCGTTCCGGCAAGTGGCACTTTATACCGCTAAGTTCAAAGTTGCGGTATAAAGTCTTTATTCCGCAACTTTGATGCGCAGTTCGAAGTGCGCATGTCAAAGTTGCGGAATAAAGTCTTTATACCGCAGGTTACCCCCTCTCTACTACCTTTTACAGCAGCTCCTATACGCAGTTCGTGCGGAACTCAACTGGCGTCAAAGTGACTGTTAATGTCTTTTCCGTAAAAAATATTGCATGGGGCGCGCGCAGAAAGTAACTGTTCCTTGCCGAATAAACAGTTACTTTCTGCGCATGCCACAAAAATATCTGTTATAATTAGGTATCTTTGTTTTTTATTTTATCTCAGTCCTGTTGAACCCCTGAATCCTTTCCAATTATAAATCGACTGAAGCTGTCTTTCGTTTCTTTTTCCGCGTTTGTTCAGGGACCACGACTTCGAGAATCTAATTAATTACGATTTATGGGAGAAACCATAAACCAGATATAATTTAGGGAGAATTTACGTTGTAGCCTGCAATTTGAGGGCTATGATGACTGAATATTACGACGCCAGTTAACTAACGTAGGTATATCTTGAAAGTGACCTCAATAAGGTTTTCTCACACCCGGTCGCAAAATGCCACTTTTCATACCTCTTGAGCGGGCGGAAAACAGGTCTTTTCGCCCTCGGGCGGAAACGTCTTTTTCCGCCCGCTAGAAGCGGGCGAAAGAGGCTTTTTCCTGCCCTATAGGGCGCAAAATCCTGTTTCCCGCCCGCTCACTCGGTCTGAAAAGTGGCATTTCTGCAGACCAGGTGATGAGAAAAACATCGTGTGCATCATGGGCGCAAGGCTATTATGACGAGTCTGCTTTTACAGCAACTCGCCTTCGGCTCGTGCCGCAAATTGCATACTCGTAAAATAGCCTTTTGCGCCCTTGATACACAAATAACTATTCCTCGTCGAATCTATACTTTCGTTGAAAGTTTTGAGAATAAAATTGAACCCACCTCTAGCTACGGCATCTTCATTTTATAGCTGAGAAAACTAAACAACAATGATAACTACGTGATATTTAGCCAGAAATATGATATATCTCGGTATAAATTTAGTGCCAGCTGTGTCCCAGGCTCAAGAGTGAAGTAAAAATGAAGGAAAACCTTAATAGAGAAATAAGAACGAAAGAATAATGTTTCTTGAAGAGAGAAGAGAACAAGAAACAAAAAAAGGGGGGGAATTCTCGTCGGAGTCTTTCATCGTTAAAAACTATTTCGAGAACTATTATACGATTCCAGCTGTCGGAATGGCTACATATTCATGACCATACCATCTCGTCGGTCTCAATCAGACCTTCCCTACATTTCTTTCAAAGCTTATTCAGCAAAGCCTCTGAACACTGAAATATCACCTGAGAAACGTTCTCGGTCCGCGCGTCTAATACCGTTTTATTCCATTTTATTCCGTTCTATTCCGTATTTTACGGGGAGCCACCTTGGCGTCTGGCTTCAAGCTTATTGCCAGCCAAACGAAGAGCTATACTCGGTATACGTACCTACGCCTCCATAATGGCGTCTATTCCAGAAACCAGCATAAACCAAATCCGACGAATGCTTTATCCTCACACATCTCGACACCCTGCAGATCCATCTCAAGATATACACTCTGATTGAAACAATTCTGTAGGGTACGGAAGACATTCGACGTAATAGTACTGCGGAAAATATATTTCGCTTCATCAGCAGAGCAGCAGAGTAGTGGATCGAATTATGGACGTTAAACAATCTGCGACGAAAGTTAACTGCCATTTTTCACCTGCACGCTATCTTGGCGAACCTCCAAGTTGTCACCAGGCCAAGGACACCCGAGGTCTCTTAACGATCATGAAAAGGAAAAGCACCGAATAGGTCGATGTATATTTTCGGGATGAAATAGTGAACGTGAATCTTCGCCATTGAGCAAATGGGAGACTTGATGACGACATGGAACGGCACCAGAGTTCTGAATTAAATACATCAAATTAAGAGACGACATGTGCGTCTCTTCTCCTCATCTTATTAGAGCACAAACTTCCACCAAGGTAGTTTCACTTTCGATTAAACGAGACGGATTAAGAGGTAGACTCACTGCCCGAAGGCTGTGATTAAATCGCGAATGAACACTGTACGCATACGTGAAATTAACATTAATGCATCAGAGATCCTTGAATTATACGTTTATCACCATATTTTGCTAAGTTCCGCAGCCTTTAGTTATCCGTCTCCGATTACTAGGATGTGATGTTGAATAGTTTTGTCTGCCTCGTAGACCGTCGCAAACGGCTGACGCAAACGAAGCTACAATCTACAAAGTTCTGTAGTACAACGTAGCTACCAACAAAGGAAACGACTGCCAGGGTTCAGGTCCCAACCCGTTGCTAGAGGACTGAAAGTAACAAGTTAGAGCGGATGAACACCAGACAGATGAGTATACGCTTTTTATCCACTGAGCTTAAAATCCATGTTTTTTTTTTTGTTTTTTTATTCGCTTGTAAAAAGAGTCCATCGCGAATTTTATAACGAGCGCTGCTCATATGGAAAAAGTAATCCACTTTTTTAGAGGAAAGAACAAGACTGACTGACGGTTCGCCAACTTCAGTCGTTGTTTGCTCGAAGAAAAGAGCAACGAGGAAAAAAGCACAGCTTTTTGATTGGAAAAATACGCCTTCGTAACGAGACTTTGGAAAATTTCTGAAGTCTGTGCATGTCAGTTTGATATCGTCTCTTCATTGATAACAAGACGTTCTTCTCGCCGGATTTTAATCAGTAAACAAAGGAAAAAAGTTTCCACAAGCCTGGGGCAAATTTGAAAAATCATATTTCACGCAGTCCACCGACTGCCCAAAGTTTCTGAAGTTCAAACTGGAACTGTTACGCTCGGTTATTCGCCTCCGAAGGGTTTTCCGATACCTCCACTCCTATCTGCCTCAACGAATTTTGGACTCCAAAGCTTATGATGGGTATAAATCAAAGGCAGCCATTCCGAAGTACGCATTTTACCGTGTCGAGTTTCACGGACGCATCTCGGATAATCTAACCAACGGGTAATGAATAATCGAGAGGGTGCTAGAGCTTACTAGTCTTCGTGCTCGTGCTCGTTATTATGCTAATACAACCACGTACGACTCGGGTCCTAAGTCACCTCGGCACCTCCAAAGTGTCCTCGCTATGCGTGAGTTTGAATAATTGCCAAGTTCGAGGTATACGAACCCGCGCCGGGAGCATTTTGGCTAATTAATCATTTACAAATTGCAACACGCTACAGAATTTCGCGATCATAATTATTTCAAACACGCCATGGTATCTGATTTATTGAGGGAAAAAAATAACCTTCTGGATCAATCGGTCTCGCCTTTGTTGCGTCAAACGATGTGTAATCAGACTCTCATTGTCGGTGTGAGATTGAGAAAAGAAAGCGTCGAGCACAGACGGAGGGGCAGTTTCCATCGACGGGGATGTATTATTCAACAGGCGCTATTTTACCGGGTGCAAAAAATAAATCGAACATTGATTTGTTGCCCGAAACCGTGCGAACGAATAATGAATTGCGTTCGGTGAAATTCGCTGTCTGCGATATGACCACGAGGTCATCGGACATCGATCGATATCGGTGCATTGATTACATCGAAATGTTTCACTGCAGCGATATATGTACAATAGCAAATAAGCCAACGTATATGTTGATGAACAATAACGGGGGAAGGTGAGGTGGTAGTGTGTATGTGGTGTTTTATACCAAGACCATAAATAATTTCGGATTTTGCGTAACGCACTTTCCTCGTCATAGCGCCCGTAACAATTTCTCTACAAGTATCTACTCGGTGAGCGTAAATCATCCTTAGTTTCGCACTAAAACCACTTTATGATTCATAAAAATGTGTGTTTCGATCCCCGTTTAACGTTAATATTGCGTTAAAATTAACACCACTTGCCATGCATTGATTTCTGGATTTTTCCAAACATTCTGCGCGAAGATGGATGAAACTGTGCAGAGGAAGTCGTTCGGGAATCAAAGAGAAAAATCGGAAAGAGAGAGGGGTTTGAGATATTCACAATGGGTTTAAATGTAGCTATGTATATAACTAGAACGAAGAATGCCAGAAGAGAACACGTTTCAACTGTGGAAAGGATAAAAGCTTTGCTCGCTCGATGGAGTAACAAACAATAGAACCAGCGAACGGGTGAACGAACAAACAGTTCAAGAGTCGAGCACCGACGTCGTCTCCAGATACCGTGTGCTATTCTAATCGTCGCCATTGCGTTGCAAGCTCGATGATTTCTGAGCGGCGTTCTCCTAGCATGGAACATATCTTGCAATTATTTTTCACGAATCTTCATCCACTGATCGCAACGTAAATATGAAAACTGTTTAAAGTTATTCACGTTCATTCTTTCCACTCGACAAATCTCTGAGACCGTCTCCCCAAAGTTTCAGCATTGTACCAACTTGGTGAAATTTCCGCATCCGATTTTAGCTGAATTCACACCGGAAAAAAGAATCGAAGTATCGTTAATTCTTGGAGCAAAGCGGCTAGCAGGTTGATTGATGTGGAAGATAATAATACAGCATCACAATGCAGCAGATACCAAAGAACGCGGGGGATATTATGAAGGGAGATTTATAGATCGTAGTATTTTCCTTTAAGCATGAAAAAAAGTAGCACAGCAAGAGAAGGACAAAAGATTTCAACGTTACGTGAGGAACTATCGACCTCATGAATAATCGCGATGTGAGGTTGACTGATGATGATGATGATGAAGGCTCTGGGCGTAAAATATTAAATCGCATTATACATGTTCAGCAATTACGTTCCAGATAGCCAACAAAATTTAATTAACAATTTACTCCGAAGGGGAAAACATCAGCTGTGAACAGACGGGTGAGAAAAGACGGTTGACGGCCTTAGTTGGAAAATACAGTCAATTTATTCAGTGACTCTGCGTGGGGTAGGAAAAAACGTCCGATACAGATATCGAGGGACCGGAATACTCGTTCAATTTTTATATTTCATTCCTCGATTTTTTCACCATCACCGAATATCGTCTTCGTATAACCATTATAAAAAATAATTGAACACGCTCTGAGAAATGAAAACTTTGTAAGTTAGTAGACATTTTTTTTAAACAGGAAGCCCTGCAAAATCGTTCAATCTCAAGTTTCAACGGTAAGATCGAAAGGAAGTAATGAAGTGAAGGAGAATAAATTCAGCGATACTATATTTTAGAAGAGCGCTGTCAAATTTTTTCACTAAAACAAATTCCGCGGAAAAATTCATCCAGGAATAATACTAGGGCTGAAGATCGCGAAAACAGATACAATTCTGCCTTTCCGACTAAAGTTTGAATTTTGATGTTGCCGTTCCTCATAAAAAAAAAGCTGGGGCATAAGGATGAAATCGTAACAAGTATGATGACTGCAACTCTTTTATCGTCGAATCACGAGATATTGAGTGACATTTTATACCACAAGTTTGATGGCTCCTTGTCGTCGTAGCCACAGCCGATACGAAGTTGCACCCTCTTCTTTTACAGCCAATATGAATGGAACGAGTTTTCAGCCTCAGGTTCTTTTCTCTTCGTGCCGGATGTGCAGTTATATATTTGATAAAGTCTCCGTATAGTATAAAGATATCAAACAAAAAAAAAACAAGCACGTAGCGACTTTACCCCGCTTCGAGCAGTAAGAAGAAAAGTCTTCGCGAAACGGCATAAAGATCCAAAGCCTAGGAAATATAATTTTATGATTTTTCTCTATGACGAGACTTTTTAAAGAGAAGACGGTAAAGACGTCTTTAAAACGTTTACTACAAGCTATATTCAACGGCGATGAGATCCTCCTTCGCATCATAGGCAAGGATAACATATGGTATCGTATAAATAACAATGCGATATATTTTCAATGTGTGAATTATACCGCGTGGATCTCCTGTTTTCCGATGATAAAACTTCTTGTTACGCGGAAAAGCTTCATACGAACAGAGCGGAGCGAACATATTCGCATAGCCAAGTTTCGCAGGCGTACAAAACTAGTCTGATATTTCAATTACTCACAATAACTTCCAGAAAGGATTGGTTCTTCGAATGGAGTAAGGTGGAAAAAAATCTCTTCGAATATAGTATATTCGCTATACACGACGTGAAGGTTCTGAAACGGAGTTTCAGGGATTATTACGCCGTCTGAACCTGCACACTGGACCTCTTGGGTCTTCTTTATCCTGTGGCACACTTCGAAAGGTTACGTTCACCCACACAGTCGGAATTCATACGGTATATACACCATATTGTAAAGACCCCTTTAATGGCGATATGCACTCTCCGAAGGCCGCAAAATTCTCGTCGTAAAGTCCAGACCGTAGCTACTGCAACATCGATGGGATCTCGAAATTTCACCGAAACTTTCATCAAACTCTCGTAGCATTATCCAGAGCTTCACGGAAATTACACGAATCGTTTAGTTTATCGATGAGGAGAAAAAGGTAAAACGGTAAGTTTTTTTAGAAAAGTTTATTATCAAAATGCAGTACGAGTCGTTCTCGAATACAGAAGTATATTCAGCAATCGTAAATATCCCATGTAGAATTTAGTGAGCGTGGAATAATGAGAGTGGAACTGGGTTATTAAAATTCTTGTCGTTTAGAAGCCATAAAAATTTTCAGTAGCACACCTACCTGCCGTCACCCGTTTCACCTGGGAGCCGTAAACTGTGACTGTAGCATACTGGCTCAAACCCGCGAATGAAATAATAATTTCCTGGCCAGACTCTATTTCCGCGGTGATATCGGTGCGGGTGAAAGACGGAAAATAACGGTTTTACTTTTTCCCATTACTGTTTGAGAACACTTGAAAGTCTTCTGGCTCGGAAACCTGGATACCGTAACCGTCGACCTTTTCTCGCAGACAAAAAAAAGCTCGGCCAAATATCAAGCTCCGAGTATACGCGACGCGAAGGGGTAACTTAATACATAAAGTTCGAGTATCCATCCATCCTCTATTTAATAGCAAAACCCGGTTCAGCGCGAGTGCATGGAGATCGGGTTCAGGAAAGCTCCGCGAGGCATGTTGTAAAACGGAAGTATAAAGCGGCGTTGAAAGCACTTGGAAGCGTCGAGGCCCCGGTATGTATGTACCATGAATGTCGCGCGATAAGCACGGGCTGGGTGTGGATCAAGCGTCTATCTGCCCGTCGGACGTGACCGTCGCCGAACCTCCCCATTTCAGTCTCGTAATTGAAATATGTATAATGATACATGCATATAGGGTAGAGCCACCGTATAGCAGCTTCGGTCTAGCTCTTCCTGTCCCAGAATCTAGGTAACTGACGTTCGACCAATTAGCGAACAAATTTTCCCCTGCAACGTTATTACCTCTTTTCATTTTCCCAGGGACGTAAAATCCTAGATGACGTTATTAAAACGCCAGTGAACGCGTCGACTAAAAAAAAGAGACACACTCGGCCCTTTGGTATTTGGCTACGACCCTTCAGAGCCCGTGACGCGGTTGCGGAGCGACCTTCATGTTTTCTTTTGAATCGTTACGCCCCTGAGAGATGGTCGTTAGAGAGACTAACGTCACGTAGGTCGTACCTATCCTTGCGGGGTAGTAATTTTCGAGGAACCATTGTCCGCGTTTATAGGACTCGCCCCGAAATGGTACGCGTTTCCTCAGTGTGCGGTATGTAAACAGCTGGTGAACCGCTGAGGTCCGGTCGAGCCAAAGAGCAGATAGGCGGCGTTCGATTTACTTCATACTAATTTTAATCGTCGATTCCATTACGGAGGTTCGAAACAATTAAACACGTAACTTCGGTTAACTTTATATTTATAAATTCGTCAGGATTCATCGGCCCAATGAACCCACCAGTGTGTTTAACGATCGTGTTACTTGAATTCTTGCTGATTTTCAGAGTGAAAACGGCAAAGGGCAACGGAGCGTAAGCCCCGCGGGATTTTGTCCGTAATTTCGTGGATACGGTGATACATCACGGTACCCGTGGACCATTTGGACCCTCAATCTCCCCGAGGACACTGTATCCTGTACGGATCGACCACTGCGAGTCTAATGCGCCCTTGTTCACGACAAGGTAGTCCACGCTCTCAACCGTTCACCCAAACCCAAAGGTAATTAATTCACGAATCGCTTAGCTGTCTTCGACTCCGATCCTCCCCGCTTACTCCATAGTCCTGTAAATAGCTAACTCGCTAACCCTACTGGGTATTACTACGGGCATTGGTAGTCAGTGGGTCTGCTAAGCTCTGGACTTGCATTACGGATTCACATTCTCGTGCAGAAATCCTCCAGCGATCCATCTCAATTTTCAATGAGGCCTTGATGAGGCGTATCCTATGAAGGGACAGAAAGAATCTACTATAATAAGGTCCCATTGTCTGCAAAGGAAGTCTCAGAATAGCATTACGTATCGCAAGGATTCCTCACTAGGGCCTCATCGGGACATCTTGTAGCTTCGTAGATCTGAATCTTGGGCTGGCCAACGGACTAGTGATTACTTGATTACTTAAAACAAGGAGAATTGAATTTATTAAGGAAATACGTTCAAGCCCTACTTCTGGTGGCAATCGACGTTCCTTGAAAACTATCTTCTTGTTGTTTAGAACAAGACAATCACCTTCCTCCTTAACTTTTAAATTCACAATAATCCTCGAAACATTTGCCTGTTGTTTACAAGATCTGAGGATGGAAACCTCCATTTAAAAATAAAATATGAACCCTGAATTGAATCTGAAGTGAAAATGAAATGGAGTTTCCAAACAAAAAACTGTGAACGTAATGAAGTTGTAAATTATCACAATAGGCACTTCCCTTTTACTCAAAACGTTACATTCTTCGTCAAGGTCTGATAACAAATGAATATTATGAGGGGCCTGACCACAAACTTGGAAGGATTGAGACCGCATCCTTAGATTTACGTTAGAACAGAATTTGCTTGATGAATGGGTCTGGGATCTCGTTGGAGGTTACTTGGTGACCTCCTATTAGCCCGAACGTGTTCTAGTTCGATCCGAAACCACTGTCGTTTTCAGCCAAAGTCAATATTCAACTCTGCTGAATGCAATTAAGAAAGTCGGGGTCTGGAACTGGGTGATAGTATCTCTCGTATGATCTCTGTGCCCACACTAGAGGCGGTCGGAAGGTTAATCAGGATCTCTTCAGGCGCGAGCTTTACACTAAACTCCGGTTAAATCAGAGGCTCACAAATTCTCGAGAAGCTCTGATTGTGATTGATTCTATTGATTTGATGTAACCAATCGATTTTTGCTGCTGTCTGCAGAAGCGGAAACGCGTAATTTGTGGGATGGGCTTCTCAGAGTGGTTCTAAGTTTCAGCAATCCTTGTCGCAAGCTCATGGTCCCCTCGCCCCAGGTATAAGTCAGTCTCTAGATTTTTATCGCCTTGTGGTCACACGATTCTAATCTCTAACCACAAATCATTGGTAATCGGTAATCTCTGGAGTGTAAAACCGCGGTCGACTCGTTCGACTTGACAGAGATTTAATTTGAACGACAAAGTTGTGTTACAACTCGCATCTGATATTCTCGGTTCAGAATTTCATTAGGGATAATAAAACCAATACGTGACTGGGTAGAAAGTTTAATAAAATAAACCTTTAAGCTAGTCGAATTTCCCCTAGGCAGGAAACCGGGAATGAAGAAAAAACCTCAAGACTTAGAATTGAGAAGATTTCAAGCAATACCCGACTGCAAATATTCTGAGAACATAAACGCACGGACGAACGGGCGTAAATATTTGTTCAATCCCCGGTCTTCTAGATGTATACGTTTCTTCTGTAAATATCAACAACGAAGGGTATATCACGGGAATCAAAAGGCCGATGAAAATATCGAGGAAATCGACGTTTACTCGCGACTCGATACCCGGATATCTTTCAGCGTTGTCAGACAAACTTCCCATCAATTCTATCTTCCTGAAATCGAATGGATTATTGGCTCTTCTTCTTTTACGAGGGGACAAGTCATTCATCTCTTTGAGTATAATCCGATTCACTTCCATATACGATAACAGATCAGGCCGTTTAAGCTTTTTCCCGAATAAGCTATGGGAAAGATACTCTTCGAGGTGGATTCGCGTTTGAATCTACTAAACGAATCCTGTTATTTCTCTGCTCTTCCAATTCAGTTTTTAGACACGATCGTTAAAAACGGAGTGCCTTATACATTCGCCATCGCTAAAAACGTCGGATCGAGTAAAAATTCTAAAATCATGTAGGGAGCACGTTTTGGCACCTGGGTAGTCGTTTTCGAGCATTTCCAAGAGTGGTGTATGTGACCCCCCCGCTGAACCGATTTTGATGAAATTTGCACTGGATACTGTTTTCAGCCTGCAGATGTGCAATTTTGTTTGTGTACTTGATCCGACTTCCGGTTCAGAAATTGCGATTGCTAACTTTGTCAATTTTGAAGATACAGTAGCGAGCGTTGGAATTCAGTCTTCTAATCACGAATCAAAATTTGGAAACTTTTGGGGGGTTTAAACACTATTTCAAAACAAACCAGCACCAGCACAAATTCTACCAATTTACTGTTAAGTGTACTGAAAAGTGTAGTTCGTTTGGTTAATTTAGTGACCGGTGATTAATGTGTTTTTATAATGGACAAAAGCTCAGACTAGACTTTGGAACTTATAGTAAGTGAAAAGCTTTCCGAGAAAAGGTAAGACACTTTGTTTAAGTTATGGGAATTTCAGCTAACAAGAGCTTTATTTGTACAACCTCTTGGGACAAAGTGTATACGCTGCTGACTACAGCCTGCAAAACATCTTACAGAAGCCATTTATTACAGGGGCAATTTTATCTCAAATCACGTACGGGAAATAATCCCGAAAGGTATGAGTATCCACACTCCCATCAACTATTCAAGTTGAATACCTCTTCTTTTGTGGAATTCTTTAATATATTTTCAGCCTTATTTTTCTTTTTATCGAAACAATTTCTTCACGTATCAAAAGTCGCGTCTTCGATAGTCCCGAAAAAAAAGTATTCGGCAGACGAGAAAATCCTGAATTATATAAGTGATTTATCACCGGCTGTCAAGCATTCGAGAAGACGACAAACTGACTTTCAATAAGCGTCTCGCCAACCCCCCCGCCTGATTTCTTGATATTTATGTGTAAGATCGATGTAATACTTTTTTTTTTTGCAAATTATCTAATCAGGATTTGATTTCGGGCTTAGCTCAGGTTTCTGCGCTTACAGAACTCGTTATCGAAATAATTTGAGGCAAAGTTTATCCCCGACCTCGTGACCTTGTCTAAGGTTAACTAGCAGCTAGAGTGACAGAATTAATCAGGCCTATATGTATTCGACGAGTCTGGAAAACGTGGTTGTCGATCTAATTTTAGAACTATCAATTACCGTCGAATTAATGTTCCTCGACAGCCGAGAACTTAGAAGTCTGTGAAGTATTTACCTTCGAAGTTAGTTTCATGGTTGATAGCATGCAAATTAGAAAATCTGGCTCTTTGAAGGTTACCGACGTCACGATGAACCAACTGAACAAAGTTAATTGAAGAAACCCGGGACCATGCATTGTCTGAAGATGAAACTATATGTATATGTCTACATAATTTGATCATTGATGGTACCAGAGGAACGAATTTTCAGTCCCTCACGACCCTTCACAAACAATTTCATAAATGATATAAATTCAAAGAAGATTGAATAAAAATCCCCCCCCCCCCCCCAGCAAATAAAGTGACACGCAAATACCGCATGAATAAACAAACCAATAACGAACCGAAAGATTCGATTTGTCAATAATTCTTATGTTCGATTGAAATTTTTATTTCAAATACATGATCCCCTCGCACAGGCGATTTTCATTCGTTATATTCACAGTCATACATGCTCTTGAACAAACATTTTTATCGTCCCTTTTCTTGCCGGCAGTGGTAAAGCCCGAGATACGGTCAGACGGAAACCATAACGTCCGAGAATACATGTATTAAAGGCAATTGAAACCGTGAATAGCAGTAATTTCATATGTTTATTTTTTCTTATTTTTGTTTCTCTCTCTGGTCACGCAGAAGCTCTCTGCCTTTATATTCCCGTCTTGCGGTATCGATCAACACCATCGAGAAAGAAGCAAGGTAATCGCCGTGTCCGCAGAGTCCGCAGTACCGATACTACTACTCGCAGCGCTAGTGTCGCCAGCCGTACTACCCCTGGAGAGCAGGCAACCCGCATCGGATCCGGTGATTGTTACGGTGATTATAAACTGTATTCAGCGCATGCGCGTTGTAAAGTACAACAGGCGACACCAGCGCGTCGAGCAACACTATCGGTACTACGGACTCTGAGACAAAAAGGAGGGTGGGGGGTGGGATGAACGAGTAAAAAAAAATAAAGGCCGTAAAAAAATAGGGACAGGAAATAAGTTTAAGGTTTTTATTTCACCACGAAAGAGGGGACATTTTACTGCTATCACGTCTCGACACTAAAGCAGTGGTAATGCTCAGCCTTAAGTGAGAGCTACGCGGCAACTTTGAGTTCTCGCGTTCGTATCTACGTGACTCTCCTACGTACCTCTTGCAGCGTATACTTATGAATAAGTACGTACATCGTGCAGAGTACCGTTATACCGCGGATGTGATACACACACACCGCGAATCTGGACGGGGAGAATAGGGGGGGAATAATAAAGAAAAAATAGATGCAGGAATTCGTGCGTGTCGAACAAACCCGAATAGCGGTATTGAGATGGGATGGGGGTCAAAATTCCGAAAGATCAAAGAGTCGACGGGTCAAAATGTCGAAAATCAAAAAACCGAAATCAGAAGATGTAGGAAAGGCTATAATTCCGAAAGTCTATTGAGACGAAAAATTAGACATCCGAAAACAAGTGCCGAAAAAGATTCTACCGAAAAAAAATTACCGAATGGACAAAATTACGGCCAGCCAAATATCACAGAGAACACTTGAAAAAAGCCCAAAATTTCGGTTTAGTGACCTTTCGGCTCATTGACAAATCGTCGAATTGAATTTCGTGTTTCTGAATTTTCGTTACTTTAGAATTCGTATCTTTAAAAATTCCGCATTTTGACCCATCGACTTTTTGGTCTTTCGGAAATTCGAACCTCACCCTATTGAAATGGAAGTAGAGAGAGAAATAATACTTTTCAAGGATTTCATAGGAGCCTCTAAGGCAGAATCGAGGAATGAATTCTCGAATGAATTCAACATTTGGAATTCTTAATCGTGATTTGAATAATTATTTCGGAAAATTTAACCACGTATGCCGGTGTACATTGAAAAGTATAGTCAAACCACAGTAGCAAAGTGGTTCTTTCAGACCCAGAGTATCTCCCTCATGAATTATTCCTCTCGGTTCCTCATCTTTATGGATTTTTATGCATAACAGGGTACAATTTGACTCTTACTCGTTCATCTGCAACGCTCTCGAGATGGTTTCCCGGTCGACCAACCGCGGAATGTACAATTTTTATAATAATTATAACTGGACCCAGTCAATTTAACGGAACATTCACACCTCCAAGTCTCAAATTCAAAGGCACTTTCGAAGTCCCATAGTTATTGCAAAAATTTATTCCGAATTTTGTCGTTAGCTTTCGTGATTCTTCGTTTACAATTATTCTTATCTCAAAGATACGAAATTAGACACGAATACTCTTGATGGTAGTGTGCATGGATTTGAACAATAGTAGTTTTCACATTTTTTTCTCATTCAATAATGCAACAAGAAATATTGCAATCTACATAAAATTTTGGTGGACCTGTTTCAACACTTTATTTCTGCCAGGTCTCACGTCTTTCTTTACAATTAAAAACTATTCAATATGGCCGCAAAATTGATAACTTTCAGAAAATTCTATCGTTCAAAAATTAGAATTTTAAGAAATTCGAAGTATCCTAGGTTGAATCATCACCAAGCACGAAAATCATCCATGAAATCAAAGTTCATTTGTTTCGATGAAAAAAATCCTAACACGATCACGACGATAAATTACTAATTACGACATTCGTTGAGCTTTGAAGACAACCCCGAAAATAGCCCCAAGACGGCTAGCAACGATAAACAAAAAATACAATGATTCTTCCGACCTCGATATTTGACATTTTGGAAATTTTTACTCAAATTTTGCAATTAACAAGAATCAACTTGTAACTGAATCAGAATAATCTGCATGGGAAGAACCTCTCACTTGATCGAGAGTTATTTCTTTAGCAATTAACCCATGAGGTTGAAGGATCCTAATTTTATACGTATTTAATTAGGGACTCGGCAATAATTAACGGTTCGCCTTTGTCCGTGATCCTAGCTTAGACCCAGATTTTAACGCAATTTCATATAACACGCGTGGTCGTTTCAAACCGCTCAGCGTAGGTGCTCGACATTGGATTTACTCACTTCAATTCCCAACGGGGGTATTAATTAACGGTAACCTACGTATATCTGCGTAGCAAATTTATCGCCATTTCGTCTAAAATTGTATAGTACGACGGTACACACACAAAATATTAATCGGTCAAACAATTGCATTATGGTTGGATTGACTCAATAATTTAGTCAAGTGATTTTGTTAACCGCTTGTGAGCTAAAAATCCGTTTGTTGCAAATAAATAAACAGTCGTTTCAATAATGCAACCAATAATTTTTAGGGAGGACCCTAGTAGGGCCCGGGGTAGTTTTCCCTATTCGAACGTCTTTACAATAGGGGTGATGTTTTTCACTAAATAATTTTTTTCGTAACGAAAGCTTTTTGCAGTCTAGACAATTGTTTCCAAGTTTCATTGAAAATTCATAGCGTATCGTGGCTGGCTAATTTATCCTTGGTCATCGTTCAAACAAACGCTAGAAGTAGTTTAGAACCATTTTACTGCCCTGTTGTAAAACCGTTTCTACCGATAATACGAACACAGCCAATGAACCCGATGTACACCTTTCAAGTACGTATGTAAGAGTGTACGTAGAGATTGAGATGAAATTTTAAAGTCTTGTACGTGGCTTGAATCCGTATCCACTCTCCCACCCAGCTCGTAGTGGATTCTCATTTCTAGCTCATTTCTGACTCATTTTACTCTCTACGATCCTGTTAACCCGGTTTTTGAACTTGGAAGCTAATTTTAGTCTATTTTATCGAACATTGACGAAAAAGTTAGAGGTGTGAAAGAATTTATCCCTCGACGTCTCAATTTTTTTTGTTCTTTAAACGACGATTAAGTCGAGACAGACTAATCTTGTCTTTTTTATCATGAAACTCGATTTTATCGTCCTTTAAGAATAAAAACTGTAGTTAGAGAAACGCATAGATTTTTTTTCTCAATTTGTGTTCAGGCTCTGGTTTAGCTCATAAATTTGGGAAAACTCTCGACTTTACATCTCTAACTCTGTACTCGAGGTTGGTCAGATAATCGATCCAGACTTGATGAGCCTCCCCGCGTTTGCAGTGTAAATATGACGGGTAATGAAACTCCATCCCTAGGTGAAGTGTACTGGACATTCTATTTTCAACCCCTGCTGTTTTTTTTTCTCTTCGTTATGTTCCAGAAAGATTTCCACCCATTACTCTCTTCTCCCATCCGTATCTGTCAGTCGTAACGGAAATGGAGAATGTTTCGTGAGCCAACATCTTTTTTGGGTTCCTAAATATTTCTCCGGTAAGTTAGTAGCATCCCGTGTATATATGCGAACGCCGCTCTTGTAGCGAGAAGGATTTTTCGTCCTTAGGGCTTTAAAGATACGTTATAAAAAAGCGAGAAGTTCCTTTGAGGACATTTTTCAAATTTTCCAACCGATGCGACGACTTATTTTTCATCCTTTAAACACGAAGAAATGCGATAAGGAAGTGAAATGAGATGCTTACTACACACCGAAAGCGACACGACGTTTCTCATAGCTCACTCGATTTCCTTTTCCTATTTACGTACAACGTTACGCCTCGAGCGCATCGGTATAAGAATGCAGAAGGTTTATTCCCTAAAAGTGTGTCGATATCACAAATGTCAAAACTTGATACAATCTTCGACGAGAAGAGATTAATTCTTCATATTCAATCTCTGCAATTTTGACATCTCATATAAGCTCAGAGCTTTCGGCAAATCCTTGGGAGCTGTTTGAAGTAGATTTACATTCGTTCCAAGTATACCTGAGGTTTCTTGCATTAATTTTATTTTTAACATTATCTCGCTGCCGCGAACCGTGCAAACCTCTTTTGCTAGCTTAACACCTCGCAGTTTCTGGGTTCGGTTAAGGGGCTTAAGCCTCCAATGTCACGGCGAAAACCTCGAGGATGTAGATAAAAGTCAGTATTTATTCTTGAATTTTCTCCCTCTCCATATCGTGCTTCAACTAATTATAATGTTCGCGAAAAATACACAGACAGATTTTTCTATAAGAAAGATTGTTCGCTGAAATTACGTGCGCCCCAGAGTTCTATGACCGCGAAATCGGAGTACTTTTGAAGCGATATTTGCCAGTGTAGCTTACCAAGGAAATCCTTTGAGGGGTGCGTCTGTAGTAATAAACTTATAAAACTTTGGTAATATAGAATCTGAATGATGCTGGACGATAAGCGGTTAAGTTTTTGCCCACGCTCATCGTTTCGAGTCCGTTCTCTTTTTTCTTTATTCATTTTTTTTTTCTTTGTGGGTGTGTATCGTTAACGCTCTTTAAAGAGAGTTTCTTTAACGACTAAATAAATAAACTACCCCCGTGGGTTTTGGACAGTGACAAATTGACGTTTGGGTAGCGTGCAGCCAGTTGCCTCACTCCGTTTCCTTTTTCGTATGAAACTCTTTACTTTTACAGAGAGATATAACCCACGTACTTATCTCTGCTCGTGATAGTTTCGAAGAATTGCGATTGACACAATGTGTTTTCAGTCTACTCCGCCACCTCCACCCCTGCATACTTCAGAATTCAGTTTTCCCAAGAAAAATACAACGTTTTTCGACCACTGGACGAAGGAAATTCCGTGAAGAAAATATACTGGTGATCCGGCGCAATGGCTGCGGGATAATTTTTTTCCCTCTCATCGTCAATTTTTTTTTTCGCTTCGTTCGTTGATGGTAATCTACAAGACTTCAACTTACACTGGTAATCTTTCTTATCTGCAGTAATCGGATTAGCGTGTTTCTTATTCTTCTTTATTTATTCCAATTTATTATTGCTTGCGCTCTAGGAAAAAAAAAGTATTAAATCCTTCGGAACGTGTTTACCTCAAAGGGATTACATTATAACTTTAATCAATTTCCCAGTTTATCGGATGCTGCCCGTGAACCCAGCTTTACACCTCAAATTGCAAAATTGAGGAAAATGTTCAAGGCCGCGTCAAGGATGATTAGAAAAGAAACTAATTTCCTCAGAGACGTTAAAGAGACGCTTTTCAAATCCTGTGAAAATTGCTTAACCCGCAGCAGTCCTTACGTACGATTCTGTTACAAACGAATGGATAATGGTATTCCATATGACCTACATTCTCTCCTCCAAATCGTATTTCGTATTCACTGGTATATTTTCTGTTGTGAAATGAAAGAAGTAAAATGCATGAAATGAATGAAACGGGAAATAAAGCGAAATACTGTAACCTGCAGCCAACATGAGAAACAACGTCGCGACTATTTTACCTGGAATTATACACCAGAGATGGAAACTGAATTCAAGTCGTTTGAGCTCTGGATGTTTAACCACTTCTTTATCTGCCACAGTCGTTTTATTATTAAACAACTTCCCGATGTGGCAAGCCCCGAGAATAGCGTGGTACGGATACATTTTTCATTCAGTTGGGTACTTTTGTGTGTATAAAAGAGAGATAGTTGAACCCCGAGCCACAACCTTTGCGTAAAAGATTAAAAATAATCTTGTTTCACAAAAGCTCGGATCAACGTTGTAACTGAATACTTCCACCGTTTACAAAATGCCGTCGTGTTAAAAAAAAAAAACGAACTGACTGACTGATTAACGCAACTGGCCTTTCAGCTTTCTCTGTCTCCCTCAGCTTTTTTTTTACCCGTCCTTTGCATGAGGCTCAGCTTTTTATGTTACCTTTTGTTCCGTTCAGCTTTCGACATTTGCTTCAGCTTTGTTTAACCCAAATGCGGCTCAGCTTTGTTCCAAGATTCTAAAAGTCCACCACGATTCCAAAATGCATCCAACTAGCATTAGTATGAGTAACAAGACCATTCGCTACCATATTGATAAATCCTCTAGATTCTAGAACGTCAAGTTGACGGATGTCTGGATTATTCCATTTCGTTCCATTGTGCAACTTCTCAAGACACGCTCTCAGTCTAGATTACATTATCTCGATCGGCGACCAAATGGACGCTCTTTTTACTCCGTCAGTCAAAGCCCCGATAATCCATTCCTCCGTTTACAACTATCCTTCTTCCACCTTTACAGAGGCTGCGGGGGCAGACATTAGCATTATTCACCAAATGAACAATCGTACCTAATCCTTCACCTTCTAGTATCGACGATTGATACGATGTGCTGGATTCCAGAAACACGTCGGTTTCTTTAAAACAGTCGAATCCTCGTGGAATAATTTCAGTTCTTCTTCCGCCCTTTCCGCCGTTCGAGGTTATTGAATGGCTCCATAACCGTTATAGAATCATTTCACTCGGAATCGAATTCACCGTACACTTGCACTCCTAAAATTGAATGCCTCGACGTCTGTGAAGTAGGAAGCCGCACCTGTGAGGTACTCTAAAAGCACTTCGGAAAATGCACACGTGGCGAGAACTGGGGGGTGTCTACGAAACGGTAAGAGGAAATAAGCGCATTGTGGGAAGGAAAGTAGTGCGAGAAAACAAACTCCACGGTAATGTTGGTAATCTGGGGTCTCCGGAACGAGTGAAAAACAGTGTTTCAGGCGCCCTAACGGAATACGAATGGGAACTGATAACACATGATTTTCTGATCTTTCGAAATCCTCATCCGAAATTATTATTTCACAACGTTTTCAAGAAGTTTTCGCGTTTCGCACCCCGTTTGCGAATTGTCAGAATCGTTGTACATTCAAATTAGTCCAATCATCGGGTGTGAATTTAGCGGAATATAAAATCAGAGCCGGTGGGTGATGGATGTTTGAGCAGATGCTCCAAAGATCATTAATTTAAATTCCGTTGAGTCAATTTCGGGATCTGGTGTTTAAGAAAAAGAAGAGTCAAAAGTACTCGGTCGATTGTTATTTCAATATTACAGGATCGTATAAATTAAGAGTGAGAAGTGTTTTCAGTCCGATGTTCACTCGGGGATATGAATAAAACAGGAGACATTTCAAGGAGCAGGAAATTTCAGATCTCAGATCCAATATACGTGGGGCATAAAAGAGTGACGACCCTCCGAAACAAAGGATTTTAAGAATTGATAGAAACACTTACTCGGACGTTAATTAAAGTCAATGTTGTTAATGAAGAGCGTTAAAGAAACGTAAATAGACAGGGGAAAGTCCCCACCTCGTTAACGCCGACTCTTGCAACTCATTTCGTGTTCATTGTGAAAAAAAAAAAAAAAAACTATCAAGAGGAGAGACTTCATAATTAAAGCTTAATTTTCAGTGAAAAAATTTTTTGAAACACTTTTTTATTTTTAAAGTTTATCTGAGAGACTGTCTGCTCCTCGTTATAACGGATAATGGGATAATAATTTTTCGAACTTATCTCCCATCGGTGCGTTGAGACCCCTAAGTCCAAAAGTTTCGATGATAAAATTTTTTTATTCAAGATTCATCCGGGATCGTAAGAAAGAGAAAAAAAATTCTGGATCCCTCCAAGTTTTCAGAGGTTGGAAAAAATATTTGAGATATTACTTAGGCGCTGCGAGAAATTTTTTAACGCGATCAGTCATGTGACTGAATTGAAAATTTTCAGGGTTGATATTGCTTTTTCTACCCGACGTATATAAGAAAAGAAAAAAAAAATGAGATGAAAAAATACGTTCGAACGAGGATGACTAACAATAACGTTAAGGCTGGCTCGCGTCGTCTACTTTTTTCGAGTACCTCATAAAACCCATTGCCTAATAAACGAATGTAATGACAGTGCCATTTGGGATACACATATAGTCAGCAAGTAGGAAAACGTCGTTTTTACGACCTTGGTCAAATGACAAGCTCCAAATGCCAGTGTGTCAAACCCACAAGTCATACATCATTTTCGCGAGACAAGGACCGGTGATCGCGAACACCTTTCGTTGTCATATGGAATTATGATAGATTTATTGATTCATAAAAATCTGAACTAATGAAATCGAAGACTTAGTATGAAATGAACAATTTTTGCATTTCTACTTGAGTTAGGATCTATAATTTCATGAGAATTCCAGGACTTCCGCGTTTTTCAATGAGGTAGACACCGTGATTCTGCATTTTGCATTACTTGCAGTCTTTCCAGTGTCTATTTACGCGAAAAAATTTCGTTTTTTGTTTCATTCACTTTCCTTGATATCGATTCCTCGACTTATGGTAAGCCTGAAATTTCCGCTTGATGAATTCGTTGCAAAATCGTTGGCCCGCTCGTTTGTGCGTGACGACGTAAAAGCACGCCAATCATTAAACTCTTGCGACCCTTCTAGTATCGCGTAAAAGCTGTTTTGATGGATGTATAGACCTGTGTAATACCGCTTTGGTACGCTTCACTTCATATTAATATATCCGAAACGATCATTAGAGTCACAGAGCGTGAAGTTTTAATTATGCGAACCAAATTCAAACCCACGAAGTTGTGAACTTAGGGGCTTCTTGGCATATTTACTATCAACAAATCTCTAACTAACGAATAGAAAGCTTGCAGAGTATGTATAATCATGACTCGTTATTTCAGCATGAAACTTCAGACCAAAACTTTCAAACTTTACATTCAGTCTACTGAAATCGTACAAAACTTGATTCGATTAAAAATTTTACACAACATATGATAAACTATGTTCAACTGAATCACCAGATAAATAAATATCCTTAAAAAGGCTTCCACTGCTCATTTTTCACGAACAAATCAGCCGCTATTGTGATCATGACGTGGCATGCCGTTTCTCATAATTAGCATAAATGTGAAATAAAATTAAAAATAGTAGCTCCTTTCGCCACCTATATTGGCAATGACCTAATTTTACTAAAGACCGCACTATACATTCTTGTTACACCCCTCGGCGAAGGGAAATATACTGAAGATTGTGACTATAAGGAGAGGCGGAGTATTAGCGGTAACTGTACAGCTGAAGATAAGAAAACGGGGTGCAGCTTCTTAGAGCCAATCTGGATAAGACACGCGAAGTTAAACTTTACTCCAATGTACATAATTAGGTATCCTAGACTCTTACCTCTCCTAATTTGACCTGTAGATAAAGAAATAAGTCTGAAAAAAGTCGCCCCATAGTAATCTCGGGTCTTTTGATAACAAAAATTGATTTGATAGAAGTTTGAATCAGCTAGTAGTACCTTGCAGAAAACTTAACACGACTCGTGAGCAGGATATCGAATCGGTGAGATAAACAAAAAAATAACTACGCAATCTCGTACAAAACCAATAAAAAAAAATGTTATGTCCCTCGATATAAAAGTAGTCAACCGTATGACAAACGCACAAACGTGTTGAGATATCGGAAAAGCTGGTTTATGTATCGGTTCACCTTCGGTTTGTATCCCTAGCTGCGAGACTTCAAGAAAACACGACATCGTCCTCATTCATCAATACGAATATATTGAACTACTGTCACATTGGAATTCTTTCTACAACATTGGGTACAAATTTATGGTTTGCGAACATTGGCCAAAAAATAATCTTGGTCGTTTGGTTATGAAATTGAGTTGATTTAATCGTCCCAGCTTCACTCTGACGTGAATATTCGAAAGATATTTAAAAAACGTACCGGTACCACTAACGAGGACGAACTATAAGAATAGAAGAAAAATGGCGACAAAGAGATCAGACGGATATGATCGAGGTACGGAAGTCACATCGGAAGAGAAAATCCAGGGCAAAAGTTTAGTACGAGATATAAAAAGGTTGTGGGTATAGTAAGGCAGAGATTTATCAGTGAAGATTACCTTCTCGGAGCTTTCGCACTTTATGTGATATTTTGTGCTTACTCACAGCGTGCAAATAGAAAGAGAGTCGGTCGCTTAACTAAGTCAAAGCTTTCCGGTTGCGAATTCCGTTCTACCAACTTCGACATCGAACGGAGAGTTTTTTCAGCGCGTTCAATCTAATTGATGCTGTTCAAAATGCGGTATTGGTCCCCTACGCCTTGGGATTCCAAGATTCATTCCGTTCCCAACTCTCCTTATCATCCCCGCAAGGATTCTGACTAACTATGCCAGACTTCGCCGCAAGCTTTCCACCACTCTGGGTTAATTGAGCAGGAAACGTAACAACGTGACCATAGCTCACTGCAATGTCAATATTTTCCTCAATCGGTCAATTCGCGAAAAAATATGGGAACGATACTGCGATTCCGCGATATGAAAAAAGCTTTAGACGGAATGTCAGCCTCATATTTGGCTTATGACTGTCATTTAAGTTATGAGAAAAAGGTGAAAAAAGGAGCGAGGGTCAGTCAGAGGTCAGCCGGAGGTCGAGAGCCCAACCCTTTGCTTACAGAATATTTTCACCCTGCAATCCCCGGGTGCTGAGTTATTGCGGGGAAAAAACATTTCGTGCTTTACGCCCTGCAAGCTCAGTTTATTCTTCTCGAAACGATCTATGATCGACTTTTTAGATCCACGTCAGGTATTCAGACTTTATGTGCATATATACCAATAAAATCTGATGGATGTACCCCGTGTTCCTTGCGCTCCGTATCATCCTCGTTATTTTTATCGGTAGCTTCTCATCACTCTTCATTTTCACCCCTCGGTTCTTTCGGTGAGTTTTTTTTTTTTTAGTTATTCTTATTTTTTATCTACGGTAGTTACGCAATATATTTCATGCCCGGCACGAATCGACAAAATTCCGAACCAGCGCATTGCGGAATCGAGCCAAGCCTCACAATGCTTACAAATTATATTTGCGGCTTTCGGTGTGCGAGTTAGGCACTCGGGAAGCTCTATCCTGTCCAATCCCGTATTTCATTCGGGGAATAGAATATAAAGGGATTCGGTGATCCATAGAAATCGTGTCTGAACCCCCGGGATCATCGCGATTACAATGAATTTCGTGCCGAAAATCTTTCGCCATCGTATAACTCTACCGCTCTTGGTCGATCGTTACAGTTGCACTTTATGCAGAACAGTTCATATAATTACAAGAAACTGCATTTCCGGATACGATAAGAAGGCACCAAGTTCAAGCATACCTTAGCCGTGCAGTGCATCGAGTCTGTAGGAACGTCACGCGATCCATAAATGATGGGTCGATGGAATGCAAATTAAACCGTTTCACCTAAAATACATGATCCCTGGTCGGGTTTCCGCATCCTCCTCTTTCCCACCACCTCCACATCGTACGCGAACGCGAATTATTCTTGAATACCCATCACACGTGCAGAAGATCAAGGGCTTCCGGGTCGATTGATCAGAGGATCAACGATGTGCAAAAATATCACATGTGGTCAGCATAATAAAGAGCCAGGGTTTCATCTCACCCTTCAGAGCATTCGAATAATCACTCAGTTGGAAGAAAAACAAAATCAAATCGTCACTCTCGTTCCCGTATAACAATTGAGGTAACGGTACTGGAAAAGCTTGCGGTTTGAACAACGAGCGTTGAAGTGATCGGTTATAATCAATCGGTGGTAGATGTGGGTCGGTTTTAAACAAGGGGGAAAACAGGGACAGAATTCGATAGTATGTATTCGGTCGGATCGATAGTAGTTGACATCGAATCGGGTAACCCTCTTAATTGCCACAAACTGGGAGGGTTTGACCTGTTGCGAAGGACCGGTTCACCCGCGGCGATTATGTATCGGTTTAAATACATGAATTGTTTAAACGAATGTGTTTGAACTCCGGCGAGGCATGACTGACTACAAAATGGTTTTGGTAGAGAGGACTGTACGCCCACGCAACGAAACATGTTAATTATATCATCAAAACACCTGCTCCGGCGTAATTCGAGACAAATAATTAGTAACGTTTCAAAGGCGCGAGAGAAACCGACAAAGAGAAGAGGCTAACGTGGCGTGGAATTGCTTCGGCTGTATCGGACCTGAATCTTTTTATTTCAATTAATAATTATTTATACGCTTGTATCGTAAAGTTGTCAGGGTTAACAAATTTCGCCACTACGTTTCTCGCTGAAAGTTGTTAATTACACGGGTTACGGAGTAGGTGTAACAACGGAGAACGAAAAGCTGGCCAACGGAATATCAAATTGCATGAGTAATTCTGTTGTTAATCTGGATAATCTGATTTCATAATTAACGAGATACTTGCCTTTGCGATTCTGTGTGTATGTTTACATGAAACAGTGAGATTCTCACAAAGAATCCGCAAGCGTCTCCGTCCTGTCGCAATACATAGCCTGATGCAACCAGACCCTAACTTCATGATGCAAACTTTGAATCTACGTAAATTTCATAGGACAAACTTTACGAATTACCCTCCAGCCTGTCACTCGCCATTGTCATATACTAGCCCACTTAGGGTGAGGCGAAAGGGGGGGAGTGTCATTCTCTTTCGGAATTTATGACGATAAACACGTTGGGACTAATGGAAACTCATTGTCTAATAAATCCTTGATCCTCTTGACCATTTGTCATCGAATTAAGTCGTAACACCTTCTGTTCGTCGTCTTCCAAAACGACATAAATTCACACGTACATACTTGAAAACTTGTTGTCCAAATTCAAATTTATCATCTCGAATTGAGCCGTACACCTGACTTCAACTGACTGGAAACGACTCCAACTGACTTTTTCGCAAGGTTAACACCTGGCGTCAAAAGTGGTTAGCTCCTCGGTTCAAATTTACAACATTTGTCTCCATTTTGACTATGATAATCCTTCCAACGAGTGGGAGAAAACTTTGTTCCGACGAAAGGGTGCCATCCGATCGTTAATTTCACCTCTATACTCTCTCTCTCTCTACCCTGTAAACCCTAGCTCCTAGCATATCTCATTGCCAACTCAGCGTTAATTTCCGCGTCGCAACCCCGCAGAGTCTCTTACTTACAAGGGGAGAACAGGTGACGACAATTTCCTGCAACCGCGTAGTAGATAGGTATTATTAATACCGAGACCTAGATTGCGCCAAAATTTGAACAAAAACTCTCCAGACCCTAACCACGATTGGCAAATGTTGTCTGCCGTCTGCGATATCTTATCTGTTTATCGGACCCCCAAAGTGTTTTCAATTAACTCACTACGCTAAGAAGCTATACCGCACTTCTTATTCCTTTCTTCCCTCTGTTATACCAGCGAGAACAGAGTCAGAGATAACGGAGGGGTGAACTGGGTGAATTTATGAACGTTGGAAAGTTAATATCCACCGTTGAATCCGACATTATACTTTTTGGCTAGAAAATCAAATCAAATGCCGCGAATGAAAGAAGCTGCTTGATGAAATTGTAGATATTTGTAAAAAATATGATCTGCGGAGTTTTCTGCCCGAAGAAAAAAAGAAAACCTTGTAAATTTTTCACCGGCGCATAATATTCTATCGAAAAATTTTCTACGATCTATTTAGTTCGATTTATAATATTTCCCAACCCCTGGAGGCCATATCCAGGCCAGGCCGTCCGATATACCGAGACCAAGTTTGAAATTAAATCAACAAAGTTTCCCGCCTTGAATGAACAAGTTTTCTCGGTCGTTAGACTTTCCAGCTTGCCGCAGGCAAACTAGACCGCGCCATCCAACCCGCAACTACATTTTACTCCGTGATCATTGTCTGAAAATGTGATCAGCTGAATTTCGAGTAATCATTGAAGTTCTTTCAACAGCTTGGGCATCTCTTTTTCTTGAAAGGTCGAGTTTTCCACTACAGACTGAGATTAAGTAGAACAGGACCGTGCGTCATTGTAGAAAACTTCCGCTGCAACTCATGGTCTCCCCTCTGTTCCTTCTTTTTCCCGTTTTTTATCCGCACAGAGTCCGCAAGCAATCCGGAAGTAGTTAGAACTTACTTCTGCAACAGTACCTCACCCCAGGAAAGAGAAACGATGCAGATAAGCCGCGACTTCGTTTTGCACATTCATTCATTCATTTTCATAGAGTGATTGAAAAACTTCGATATTCCAGAAACGAAGAAAAAGCTTCAGAAAATTCGAAAGTTATTCCAAATTTTTCTGACATCTGAAAAATCTTTGATAAGGTCTGAGTCTCAAAGATAAAGAAATACCAAATCTTGTAGTCATTTTGTTGACTGTCGAGGGGACAATGCCCGTGGGAATAGCGGTAACAAATTTTCAAGATCCGCGATAGGTACACGAGAGCGCTGATTGCACGACGAAAACGCTTTCAGAATAGATCGTCTCCGGAGATGAATGTGGATCGTCGTAGATCGGTGAGGGGAAAATGAGGGGTAGCTCCCTCTCATTTTTCAATGTAAATCACCAGGTACGGTCCCCCAGACGACGCGACGTTATTTTCCGATTGTATACACGACATTTTCGTGATATTTGGAAAAATCGATTGAAACACGATTCTGCGGAAAGAGAAGAATTCGATATTTTATAACTATTTTCTTCACCCCGAAAATTCCTCAAGCTCGACCTACTTTACCCCAGTTTCTGAGCCTCTGGAATGCGCTCAAAATCTCCCTCCAGATCTCGTGGGAAATTGCGAGTCTCCCATTATATTCTGTCTAGCAATTCAATAACACACGGTACGGTTTCCTCGCGACCATTTTCTTCTTTTTTTTTTTACATTTTTTATTTTTCACCTGCAATACAATATCGCGTATGCATACATCGAGCTACGTCGGCACCACCTCACTCACTAGCGAAATACTATTTCGAAATGATCCCGCCTCTTCCGATCCCTCGTGGGACGTTTTTATTCTGATAAGAAAAAAAAAACTATATTTGCGGGTAAAAAGCTTCGACCTGGAGTGTCGATGTATTGAATATGAAATCAATTTGCAAAAACCGAGCCACTCGAGAGGTTTGTGAAAAAGTACCACCGATCTTCCACAGAGTTTGATTAAATGATTGAATTTCATTCCCGCACTATAATGTACCTACGCAGAGATGTGGAATTTATACGAGTGATTATAAGCTCGCTGAGTGTGTGTAGCTGCGCGATGAATCTTATGAAAAGCTCTGAGAGTTGAGAAAATTTCCAACCACGGAAAGGTAAAAAGATAGTCGGAAATTCAAAACACTCTTTTATACCTTGGTTATAGCCGTACGTGTTGCATATGAATTTATGTATATACAGGTTCTTAACGTGGGCCTCCTCGTCTAATAAATCTCAAAGGTGAACATTTTTTTTTCCCTGCGGAGTAAGAGCGAGCAGTTCATAAAGATTTGCCAGCGTAAACCGACCGAAGTCGAAAGAGTTTGAAGAAGAGTGAGTGAGGATCTGATTTTCTACTTTTCTCTCAATTACCGTACATAGTACAAAGCGTTTGTTCGACTCAGGGTTTCCTGATTAAAGTAGTTCGAGAAACGATTAAGCTCCTCGTTGGCTTTGATTTATAATAGTCGCTCAAGTACTCGGGACTAAATGGAATTGACTGAAGTTCGCTGCAATTACTCAGAATGACAATTGAAGGAATTACACGGTTCGGTAAACGCAACGATTGCAGTCTTTCATCTTTACCAATTCTGGATTGAACTATAGGAGTTATCGATCCTCCGAACAAGCATGAACATTTTCTAACCAACTCTCCACCACCGGCATAGGCATTGGCATTATAGCTCCGAGAGAAGCTTACTCTGCAGCCTCTGAAAACAGTGATAAAGTGATATTATAGACTGTTTTATCAAACCACGCACAGGGTGTAACCCCAGGAGATAAAAATACAAGTTATACAGGAGGGTTTTACCACGAGTTTATTCAAACTGCAGAGTCTTCGGGGTTCAGAAAACCAGGTAAATCCAAATACCACTTTATGCCATGAGAAGGGAAACTTTTTTTTTTAGTCAAGATTTGTAGCACTCACCCTCGGTTCGTGCTGCAAACTTCGCAATCATCGAATATCGCCTTCCCAATCTACTAAACCACGTTGATTGGTTGGGGTCCCAGAATGGTCACCGAACCACCGATCCTGATGGAAGTGATTCGTTTTTAAATTGAAAATGAACTGGGGTGAAACACGGGGCTTGTTTTTTTCCTCAAATCAAATTATAAGAAAAAAAAAGTAACGGAATTAGATCGAAGCTATATCCGACGTATGCGACTGCCGGTCGCTCTCTCTTCCTCCTCTCAAACGCAGAACGTGATTTGAATTTTTCATCAGTACCTCGAGCCAACTTCGATTAGATTCTCGTGTGAATTACTTTTGGAAAAGTTCGATATGGAAAGTTTTTCCACTATAATTCGTACAAAACGTTTTTCCCAACTTGACCCAACCAAACTCCCTACTAGATTGACGTCTCACTTATATTCTTCACCCCCCCCTTTCTTCCCCCTCAGCTTCACTTCACGTTATATTCGGTAATCGGAAACTGTTTATATTTGATCGCTGGGGCAACAAGCATAAATCTTCTGCGATAAGAAAGACTGGTTCTTTGTGCAGATAAATTCTCGACACCTTTTTTATCCAGAATCAAGTGTCCCTCGACTTGCGATACAAAGGTAGAAAGATTAGCGTACAAAAGCTATTCAACGAACCCAAACGAACAGTCGAAGGGGGTGACGAAGAAAAAGAATCCGAGTTCTCGTATTTCTCGGGAGAAAAGGTTGACCGGATTTTTGCTACTTTTACCTTCATTGAATCGACCGCGAAATACCCTCGCATGCGGTTATGATGTGTCTCCGAAAATATGAAATCCTAATCACTTTTGAAACGAGCGATAAAATTCCCGCATAGATATATTTCCCCGGATTGGGATATTGTCGCCCTCGGGTGGCTTCTGGAAAAATCCTCCGTGTCACGGGTTGCATACCACGAAACGACGAAACGATGCAACGACGCCGACGCCCGCGTCGGAACGCTTGCCAGAAATTTCAACTGAATTCAACCAGGTACTTTACCTCGACGCTCTACGTTATTCTTATATATGCATTGCTAGTGACGTCCGCCTATTGCCTTCGTCTGCATACATGACATGCCGGCAATATCGTATTGAACCAGTAAACTCAAAGCTGAAGGTGCCCATTGTGTCCACGTCGCACGTACCTACAGCTACGTGCCACATGCATTCCGTGAGAAATTCAGAGGTGGTACTGATATCGGGGTACTGAATAAAGGAAAATAATCGTCATTTGGTGGTATATTTTCGAACGATAAACATTCTTTACCACACATGCATTAAAATCTCGTGTTTTTTATCATCTCAGACGGGATTAAAGTCACAATTCTTTTTTTTTTACCTAGGAAATAAACAGGGTTTGACGCATGTGTCGTCGAAAATAGCACATGTATATACTATTGCATAAACGACATACATATTTGGATATTTGATCAGGAGAAGATCAAACTTTGCGCAGAAAGAATCGATGCGGTGATGTTGCCACCTGGCGGATTAGTTTGGCGAAAGACATCCCCATTCGAAGTCATTCGTCAATATTGGAGGCAGACGAATTCGGTTCGGATCTACCTCCAAAATCCCACCGAATACAAGTAACAGAAAAAACTGGCAGGCTTCATTCGACTGAATATTCGGAGCGGATTTAACAATTGAACATCTCGAAAAGATCCTTCGTCGAATTGGCTTAGACCCCTTCCACGTTCGCATTGTGACATGAAAAAGCTACGCATTTTGAATATATTCTTGTTAAAATCCCCGAATCTATCGGATAAAGACGCACGCGTACCGTTCCGTCGAGTGACGGCGGACTGTATCGATAAAAGATACGCGTGAATCGAACGAAAAGCATTCTACCAATCAGCATCCAACGATCCCAATTTCCCGGGTCGATTCTCTTTGGCTAATGGGATGACGCAGAGTTTCGTTTTAGATACTAATTCGTGATTAGCCTTATTGTTTCGTTGCGAAAATAGCCGATGGTAAAAGCGCGAATGAAAGTGTCCGGAGGTAGTGAATGAAGCAGCGTTCAGAATCGTAGCTTCATTCGAACATAGGGAATAAAGAATGAATAGGCTTGAGCGTTGAACTTAACGGAAACAAATAAAAGAACCAGGGTTCAGACTATTACTCAATACAAGTGGAAGCGGCCTGGTTTTGGCGGACAGAGTTTAAACGAAAAAATGAAGACAAAAGATAAAGATAAAAGATAAAGGTCGAGAAACCTTGCAGGAAAGAACTTGGAATCAGATCTGTGTTGGATTCTTCAGCTCACTATCTGCTCGAGTTCAAGTAAAGACAGTAAACTGAAATTTAGAAATTCGATTTTTTAGTATGTATTCAATGCTTGGATTTTATGTTTATCTGAGTGAAGTTTGAAACGCAATTGAAGAATTCGTGACAGCTAAGCTCTTCAATACCGTTGGGAATTTGTCAATTATTATTTAGATTTGTTGAGTACGTCGTCTGTGAAAAGAAAAAGGGATTCTGAAAATTTGTACGTAGGATAAAGCCTCTGAAATAATTGGGAGAAAAGAGAGGGGAAAAGGGAAGAGGAAAGGGGGATACAGATGAGAAAAGAAGAGGAAGAAAAACAGAAAGATGAGAAAATGAGAAACAGATGCCTAGCCGAAATTGCTTTGAGTCAGACGCTGTCTTCCAGCCTCAAGATACTTTGATAAGCCCTTTATTACCAATTGATTATACTCCGAAACGAACCTAATCCACTCCAAAGAAACTCGAGTCAACTACCCGAGCTTCGGGGTTCAGGCAACCTTATTATTATTATTATTATTATTATTATTGTTTTTTCATACCCGTGTAAAATTTTTCGATGGTGATCCATTCGTCTACACCACGCGATCGAGCTTGTGAAAGCTCGATTGAACAATACCTCGGCAATAAATCGTTTATAAAAAGTGGTTTCCGAGCGAGGTAAAAGCTGTAGGAAATTGAATAAAAATCGGTTACCAATTTTACGAGCACGGCTGCACGTTTTTTTATACTTTTTATCGTTCCGTTCCTCGTCATTGATCTGTTTTAGCCAATTACATGTAGATACGTGTTAGATGTACCCATGTAACATACGGACACGCGGAAATTCGCTATTCGCGGTAAATTCTACACCGAAATGAACAAATTTGTGAATATCGATGGATAGAGCTCTCTGAATAAACTAACTCGTTTTTCGTAATCAAGTTTTTCGCTCGATAATTCGTTATGTAAAATTTTTCGAACGGTACGGGTTTTACGCTTTCAATTCGAACCATTCAAATTAATTCCAGTCTCACATTCGGCCCTGATCGTTCGCAGTGTGGTAAAACGAATTGAATATAGATTTTTTAAAATGGCCCTATAACCGAACAAAGTAATGGACAGCATATTCATTTATCAGAATTTTCAAAACCTGCTATCAGAGTTCGAGGGGAACAGAACAAGCGGGTTCGGGCTGACTACGGGCAAGCCTTTGAACCTCTCGCTATTTATTTTGTTTCCAGCTATTTTGAATTTTGCAAATTTGACATCAGATTCTTTATCAGCGGTTCAAAAAAGCTTCTACGTAATTTCATTCAAATCCGTCGATCCGTTCGCGAGCGATCGACATTTTTATTGTCTTTTGTAGAATTTTACTATTCAAATCATTCGGAAGTACTGAATCGATAAAAACCAGAATCTAATCAGTTCTAAGTTTAGGGAAGCCGCGTCGATTGAGCCCAATTTAGTTGGAAGTGATTCTCTAGACCTCAAAACGTGGAGATCCAGTGAAGATTCAACTTTTTATTCTCGGGGAGATCACAATAATCTTTCTCTTTGCTCTGAAAACGGAGAAACGGGAAGTTAAAAATGAAACCAAACTCACCATGGCTGAACTGATCATTGCTGGCGATAACTCTCTCCGCATTTTTTCTCGCTATGTAAAACCACTCGCTGGTGTTGGCAAGGTACTTGTACTCCACGGCGAGATCTTTTACCAGAATGGCGTCCTGATCCTGAAGACGATGAGCAAACGGACAGTACAAGTAGTGGTCTCGGTATTGCGATTTGTCGTAACAATTTCCAGCGGCAAAAATATCCTCGTCAAATTCAATCATCGAAAGAACACTGGCGTGGAGGAGATATTCGGAAGAGAGCATAACTTCCGGTGCGTATTTCCAAAGCCTTGTAAGCATGTTGGCTCGATTAACGGCAAAATTAGCTTCCAGACGAAATCTCTCCTTCGCGTAAAGATCGACGACTCCTTCGCCCAGATTGAGATCGGTACCAGGCGTACAATTCTCTCCGAGAAGATGCTGGTTCTCGATAATCCTCAGGAAACGGGTGACAACGTCGTCCTGAACGCTCTGCTTTTCGGTACGTCTAGGCACTATCTCGACCGACTCATCGTCGAATTCCATCACGGTTTTCTCCGACCACTTAGACGAGTTACTCGACTCGTTAACCTCGTCGTAAGCCTCGTAATCGTACGGTTTTATCTTTCCAAAATTTTCGCTAACTCGTCTCGGATCGTCCCTCGACGCGTGAACCAAGGTGCCAAACTCGTCGGTACCGTTTTCCCTGTGCGAAATGAACTGGTCCGAATGTTTTCTATCCGGAAAAGCTTTTCGCAGTTTTCCCAACGACCCGGCCGAATCGACGCCAAGTTTTTCGTGGACTCTTTGGCTCCTACCGATCTGGCCATCCTTGCCGGAAGCCACTTCCGTTCTTGAGTGCATATCGTTCAGAATTTTACCCAACTTTTTTACGGCCTTTTCGTGAAGGATACTCCTAGTCGAGTTCATCCTCTCCTCGGAAAATTCGTCGGTCACGTTTGCCTCTTCACCTGTGAAAGTTACGTTCCTCAACACCGAAGTTTCGCTCCTACGTTTTCCTTTCGGCTCTACGAAGACGTCATCCGTATCGTCAATTTTGATCTGTCTCGCAAAATGACCGCGAGATCTTCCGTGTCTTATTTGTGTTCCCGCCGGTGATTTTTCAGGCTCAACATCCACAGGGTCTTCGGGTTCCTGAGACAATTCACCGCTCATTTCTTTCTCGAATTCGTCCAAATTTATCTGCTCCTCGATTTTTGTGTCGACAAACTTTTCCAGTCTCGGATCCTGAACCAGCTTCCTTTCGATAAACGGCGGCCTGTGCTTCTGCTGATGCCGCACCAATTCCTTCGGCTTCTCGATTTGCACCTCGGTCCCACAAGCCATTGGTAAAATCTCACAAATTAGTGAAAATAAAATAACCTGCACCGACCAAAGAACGTTGAGATTCATTTTTCGGGGGGGTTCACAATCACACCCGATTTAATCCTTGCCCATATTCACAAGGCTCTCAATCACCGACCATTTGATTGATGAAAACGTCACGACATGACTGTCCGATTTCATACAAATTACACTCGCGTGTCCGCCGAGGACGAGTCTGCGGTAGCTACCGACTTTCATTCACTACGATTAGAAGGGGGGAATTACATTATTGACAAAATTGTCAGTTACTAAATAATGGTTAAATCGCGCACCAAATGGCCAATCAATTGTAGGCTTGAGAGGTTTTCATTCCCGTTAATAAAACACTTATAACAACGAGGTAAATCTATAATTATACCGGTTAATGGTTGTGTGGTTATTGTACCTTGATAATTAATTATAGATAGTAACGTATTATCACAGAAATTCGCTGGTATAGATTTTTTTTTCAATTCATTCATTCAGGGTTTATGAGTGCCATTAATCGCGACATATAATCACATTCACGTACCGTTAATATTCTATGCTAAAATGAATATATCAAATTGGTTGTTTTCACTTATTATATAATTTAAAAAGGGGGCATAATTTCATATTTATTTTACAAGCACGTGCCTACGTTCTATGTCGAACGTAATGTGTTTTTATCACTTTTTAAAAACTCCATCTACATCGATATATAAAGTAGTTTCATGTATATTATTAATCCAATGCTAAAACCTACGGTATTATTATCATTCTATACAACAGTTTGAGACGTTTATAAATTTTATCAACCAACAACATCTACTCCATCTAGGGGATGATTCGGTGCGTGATTAAATACAGCGTGGTAACTTGCGATAAGAAAGTTATTCATTGGCTCAAGTGGTTTTAAAATTTTTCCTGGAACCGAAATTTTGTTAAATTTTTTCTGCGGCTCACTTACGCCCATCATTTCAACATTTGGAAAAAAATTAAGTATATGTACAACGTCCAGAAGAATTTTAGGGGATCAACTTCAGGCGAAGTTACGAAAGATGGTCAAATATTAGACGATATAAAAGAACGTCGTGCTCAAGGTGGGTTCGCGGGTGCACGCGGTGCCTGACTGAGGGCTGAACGCGGCATACGTCCCGATAGATCCTCGCAAGCCCAAAGCGCATGACCTGGGCTGTTTGCTCGTTTCGATAACAGAAACGTCAGCTCATTACGAACACGCATCTTTCGGATCTACTCTAATTTTCTTGAGATACTCGATGGATAAAATCGTGGTTCGTTGACCCCCGGAATCATTCGTATTCATCACTCAGACTCATTTTCAATCATCGAGCAGATCTTAGCTGAACGGATTAGGGAGACTGTAGTACAGGATATTGAGCTGGTTGGGATTATCTGCGGTTCTGGTTTTACCTAAGCCGGGCCTTCTCAGGGCTGAATGACAGACCAATCAACCGCTTCTTGGAAGGTATCGCTCTATGCTGCTTCTCATTTGGGAGATTAACTCGAGTCTGTGACTGAATATGTGCGTACTGGATGATCGATTTGAGATTGACTTTCATCAGTCCAGAATTGGGACGAAAATCGATTGCGGAACCCTCGGATTTTTCTCAGACAATGATTCTTGTGTGTTGATTCAAAGATGATCACTCAGATTACCTGCGCGCACGAAACCCCAAAGACTTCAGTGAATTTCACGAACTTCTTGAATTACGGAGATTTTCAAAAACTTCGGAAGAATTTACAAGGTTTTATAGGACTTCGCCGGATTTCTTGTGACTTCGTTCACAAACTTTGTTGGATTTTTAGAGACTCGAACACATTTAGCGAAACTCCTAGGACCTGAGAGATTTCAAATGGGTTGCAAGATTTCAAAATACTTCTAAGACCTCAGAGATTTCGAAACACCTAAGACCAGAAAATTTCATCTTGAAAAAATTGGGAATACTTCGTGGAATATTATGGAATTTCGTAGACTTTCGTATAAGCCGCGGATTCCGCCCGGCTCTAACAGTTCCGACATTCGTTAATTGACATTTTTATTAACAGAAAAAGAGGAAACTAAACTTTTCGATGAACTCTCGCCTCATCTGGTAGCACTGCGGTTTCCACTTACCAGTAGAACTGGAAACGGGATTGTGGCAAATGACATATTACGGAAATAGTTCCGTCGCAATCGGTGGAATTATATGAAAATCGTTAAAGAGGATAGAACTCGGAATCCTGCTACCTTTGTTTGCATCAACCATGCTGGGATTTGTTCCTGACTGAAGTTTGGTCGAATTAGTGGTTATTCAAGTATGTGACTGAACCAATGGTGAAAAAAAAACATATTTGAGAATACTTTTTTATGCATAATTTAAGGGGAGACTTCGGTGAAATTTTGAAAATCGCTATTAGAGCTCGCACAAAAAATCCGTCCAGCAGGTTTTAAATAACAGTAACATGGAATGTGTGAAAAAATGTCAGCCTCCAGCGATGAAAGTGTAAGCGCAAGGAACCTTGCGAAGAAGATTTTGCTCGTCGCTGGAAAAATTCCTTGCGCTTACACTTTCATCGCTGGAGGCTGAAATTTTTTCTCACAGTCTATGCTACCACTATTAAAAAAACTGCTATAAGGATTTTTTTTATACATCTCTTTTTGATATTATCAGAATTTGAAGAACCTATTTTTTTTCCAAAAATTTCACCGAATTCTCCCCTTAAACAAGTTTCACTCATATTTCTACTGATTAAGATTTACGCACGAGGAAGGAAATAAATCGCTGGGGATCTTTATACATTCCGTCTTGTTTTGTATCACCATATTAAAATTCCTTGACTTTTCCCTTTTTCCTGACCAGTGGCCAGTGTGAGAACTCGTACCTAAAAACTGAAGTGAGTGAAGGAATTACTAAAAAGAAAAAAAAATTATTCTAGAGGGTCTCAGAATGAATTCGTAACAGCGACGCAACGGATCACCTTCGGCACTTTTTTCGTCACATGTTTATAACGACCTACGTAGATACAATGATAAAAACAGTCCTTAGAGACCGACGTAGTGGACTGATCCTTGTCAAGAAAATCATTTTCGTTTTTAAATTGCTAGACTCGACCCCGGTATGACCCACCTGACGATCCGTAAGTACTATTTGGCCATCGGGGTTCTTGAAGTGGCTTTTTGGTCGCTCATTAGAGTCGACCACCGTCAAACGGCCAACCACTTACCTTCGTCGGCTTATGCTTATATACATGTTTTCGGTTTCGGCTGGAGTCTTGGGCATAACTATGTGCATATACGATATACATGGGATTATACTTACCATGCACAGCTGTATACAACGCTGAGCTCGTTGAAACGCTGCTTCTAGTTTTGGGTAGAAATTATTGGCGACCGAAAAAGTTTCAATCCACCACGTATGAAAGGGGTAGAAAAAAAAATCTAGAGATGAAAAGAGATTCACACGAAAACCAATTGTGCTGTCACGAGACTGGCACGTACGTTGATTTTATTACATTCAATACATATCCGACGATGAGAGATAGTGTATTTTGATTTCATCTCACGTATAGCAAATCTTTTGATGTGAGATATACGCATCGTGGTGCCAACAGTCGGCAGACAGGATATTTCTATGTGGTACGTACACACAATAAAGGAGTGTGTCCTGAAATGCTTATACCTCTTTCCTCTTCATCAAAGTAATAATCACACCCAGAAACTTGAGGTGTGTGTTTTCAAGAATTTCCTTTCACATTACAATTTACTGAATAATCTTTCTGTTTTTGTAATACGTGATATCATACAAGGAATCATTGAATGCAAAAACACACATTGAATAAAATGAAAATTTTTAATACACTTGGGAAAGCAATTTTATCAAAAAGTAAACCGATTTGCTTGACGAAATTCACTTGACGCAAGAAAAGTTCACTAAATTTGAGAATTTCCATGAGAATGGCAAAGAATTTTATTTCATTCTAGTACACATTTACTTGATAATGTAAAAGTGGTTCATTTCCTTGAATTAAAAAAAAATTTACTTGGTAATAGATAATGTTTCTAATCCTTAAACTAGAGAATTTTGATAAAAACGAACGACTCCGTACCTACATAATAATAAGATGAATACATTCCATTCCAATTATTTTATCCCCATTCATCCCTTCTCCTCAGTTGCGTGGATCTTCGTTTTTAGAGACAAAAACGAGGTGGGAGGGGGGTATCTAGGTTTGTTACGTATTTTTTCAGAGGGTGCTAACGATCGTTACGTGCCGTTACGAAGGGGGGGGGGGGGGGGGGGGGGTTCTGACTAGTTTTTCCGATACTTGCGACGACGAACGATTGGAAAAGTAAGTATAAAGTGAGAAGAACAATGAATTAATAAAGTGTATATCCTCATCTATTTTATTATTGTATTATACTTATTCAACTCTGATAATTAACGAAATTTGTATAACGTTTCAATAGCGCACGGCGCTGTCTAAAACCACAAGTCATGTCAGACAGAATTCCGCAGATTCTTCATATTTCTGTTGCAGTATGGTAAGTTAGGTATGAGTTAAGTCAAGGGTGGGAAGACTGACAAGTTTAGGCGTCAGCTCGAAGCACCCAGATAATTAATTAATGCAAGGTTGGATCATTAATTTATCTTGCGGAAATAAATGTCTTGAGGTTCACATTCTGTATCTGCGTTCTACACAAATATGCGGTGTAGTTACATTATAAACGAAGCTGTACGTCGCACAGTCTGCAGACTCTCAATGTAAAGCGTGACTAGTTAGTATAGTTGATTTCTTGTTCTGTCAGAGACTCACGCAATCAGATCATTTTCCCACTTCAGTTCGTCTAGTCGACGTACAGTATTCGCAGAAAAACACGAATTTGCGGAAAGTTGACTCACATTCGATGCGAATCCGTCTGCAGGCTGATGCCTGTACCTCCCACTGTATCATTAATTCGTATAATATTTGCGATGAATTTTCATGGGTCTGAATCTGTTCAGAATAAACTGTTCACATATTGAAAAAAAAATACATTTTTCAAGAGATTATTCAAACCGTTTGAATTCCAGGTGAAGCACGTATACTATTGCAAAAGGAAGAGAAAAAATTCTAGGGAAAATCATATGCGCCCTCCGCTGCGGGTAGTAATAGAATTTTGAAAAAAATGCCTTATTACTTCGAGGTATGTGACTCAGCGGATTCATGCTCTGAAATATTGATATTATGTCATAGAGGAAAAAAAAGACGTGACGTTATTGAAAGCAACGCATCGAAGGAGGAGATTGAACAAGGTATCCCATTCTAAATAAAGCTGCGAAAATAAATTCAACAATTTTTGGAAATATTTACACTCGTAGCAGAAAAAAAACCTGTTATTGGATTTAAAAAATTCAAATTTCTAAAAGCGTTGTACAATTTTTCTGACGAATGCACAATTTATGATTATTCGTTTTTCGAAATCCAACGCAATGTTTACTCCAGAGTTTAGATCACTGAGTGGGTAGTAAATGCTAAGAATTTAGATTTCAAATACCACTTTACTTAAGGACGGGTCGTTAATCTCAGCTAAAAATCAGTAGCCATTACACTTCCCGAGGTGATTCTATTAATTACGAACTCTAGCTGTAACAACCCAACCCTTGATTCTCGACGTCTGTGAACCGCGGTACGCTATAATAATGATGGGGGATAATTAGAGGCACATGAATTGCAGAAATCGCATAAATTGATTATCCCCTGTGATATACTCAAAGCCGAGTCTCCCAATCATCGGTTCGATTGGACTATTTCGCTTCCTGTAAATTTCGTGTACGTACAAATAATTGCTGTATTACACTGGATGATCTGTTCATACAATCCATAGAGGCTATCGAACTCCTTTATTATTGCATTCAATAATTATTCATCCTGCAGTCTAGAGTCCGAGTTAGCATGGTATGATGCGTTTACATACGGCCGTGCAACCTGTAAATTGATGACCGAATTACCATCATTTTCAGTCTACCAACATCAAACGTCAGGATATAATTTTCAATACGATCACACAAACACATTACTCCCGTTCATGTATACGAGTACCTACAGCATAACAGTCATTGATAGCACAAACAAATTCATTGGGGACGAATAATCAGCCGTGTACAAGCGCACCGGAGGGAATACTCACACGCCTGAATTAGACTGAGAGGGATAAACCAAATGTATCAGACCAGCAGCGCATATCCGAAAGAGACAAAAGAACACTCTCGTATAGTGAGACCAAAAAAAAATAAAATAGACTGGATAATCGTGAAACCTCTTCTATTGTATTGAAATAATTAGCATTTGTTCATCCTATGTCGGCAATGTTGCTTGCCCTTATAGAAAAGTAATTTATTATTGATAACTTTTGAAAACTATTCAATTTCAATGGTGCTCAATGATAAATTCGGACATCCAATTGTATTTTTGTACAAGGGATAGAAACACGAATTTCACATTTTAATGGGAATGTATGATATGCATGTGAATAAAAAGTTTTTACATAAATATCAAACATTTAACAATCCCGAATCACCATGTTACCAGAAATGAAAGGTAAGCTCAACAGTGGATAACCAGTCTCGGAACAGCCAGTTCCAATTTATCCGCGCGGGTAGTTTATTTGCAATGACAAATACGCAAACTTTTGATTATACCCACCGTATGCTAGACTGTTTTCCATTTATTTGTTCCAGTAGGTAATTAATTGCGGCGTAAAAGTTATAAGATTTACTTGTTACGTGCATTTTATGTTAGCTGCATGCGCAAGCAAGAAACTTATACGTCTGACTAGACTAAAACTATGCTGTACTGACGAACCAACAATTTAGTATTTACACAAGAATGGAAAGAACTTTTCTTCTCGAGGTTTAAAAAAACAAATTGTGGATACACATTTGAACTTTTCTTATCCATCGTCATGTTCTTCTTGCTGTAAAAAATCACAAACTTTACGTCTACGTTTCCAATATTTTCTCATTTGTTCCGCAACCGTCGAGCCTCAGAATTCATGGCCATCTGGACCCCTATACCAAACCACTGGTGCACTATTACCCCGAAAACGGAAGTATTTTCAATGCTAAGTCGATTTTTAACGATATATTAGCTATAGATATCTCCTAATAACAAAAAACAGATGCGTAGTTGAATTCTCCGTGCAATTCTGAACTAAGTTTTGTGTCAATCCATAATATTATATCGTACTTATTTTTTCGTAATTTCGTATGGAACTTCGCTGTGCGTCTGTTTTCTTGCTATATGCAGTTCCGTGGATTTAGATACTCGTAGATATCTGACTGTCGATAAAAATAGAGTACAGCAACCCGCTCAAGAACCGTCTTCTGATCACGAGTATTTCTGTAAATTTAGTACGTACATACATACATACAAGTAAAGTTGGAGCATTTGTACGTGCTCGTGAAACTTGCAGATCGTGATATATTCTAATATTCTCTGGGAAAAACCGTCCCTATTTAGATTTCCGAAAAGTACAGCTAACTTTATTCCCTTGTTCTATTCGTTTATCCCTTATTTTCGGGTTCGAAAACTCCGTTAGAATTGTCGTTGAAAGAATTTACCTTCGTACCTCCCTCGACGATTCCACAACTCGACTCCAAAGACGAATAGCCCCCGTAGCGACTAGACTCTGCTTGAACTACTTTGGCGACCGATTGAGTCAGCCAAAAGTCTAAGTAGTGTAGGGGCGCGTCTGGTCAGCCACGGCTGCCTCTCAATATAACGGGCAAACTTGTGTCGCCGCGACCGTTATCCCTAAACTCCCTCTAACATGTAGATCATGTCATCGAGATCGGCTTCATGGCTATTCAAGTCAGGATCTGAGATTCCCTATGTAGACACACAATTTTAATGACAATATACTTGAGACTATCTTTTTTCCAATTTAATATTGGTTTAAAATTTGCAAAAAAAAAAGAATATATTAAAAAAATGTATCACCCTTAAAAAAATTCCCTGAATGAACCGAAAATTCACTGAGAATTCCAGGATATTCCAGGTGAAAAAAAAAATTCCCTGAGAATTCCAGAACTTCCAGGTATTTCAAGGAGGTTTACTTTTAATATTATAATACGAGGGTATGGCCGTCGATAGAAAAACTATTGGCTCATTTTTGAACACGAAGACTCACGATTTAATGAATAATTTTCACCACAGGGTTAAACCCCTGCCGCGCGCTGGGGAAAAATAAGGCCTGTAGTCGCTGATTTGGCGCTATTGTCAATTCGACGCACGGTCTTGTCGATTTTTTGATGTGAGGCTATACATCTTGACAATTTTTGAAGAAAACTACGAACTCCATATTTGCCTGAGAAAATTCACGCTAATTATACCATTTTCTTTATTTTCTTATGCAAGGTCACAAATAGGTAAACAGAAGATCGATTATCAAGAAAACAAATTGATTGGATACTCTGAAACACGAAATTTGCATCGAAAAACATGATCGGAAAAAAAAAACTCCTGGATGACCTCAGAATCGATATTACCTTGATCTACCTAAAGGAATATGTCAAACATTGTACGGTTGAAGAGGTTCGACACGAAATAAATACAGATTATACTATTGAAATTAAAAGGGAATAAAAAGACATGTTACTTGACGAAATTCGTTGACGCCCAATTACCAACGTGGCTTCGTAGAATTCTGTTTCGTCTCAAGACAATTAGTTAAATCAACAATTCTGAAGATTCTTGGAACAGTCGAAAATGTATTCGAGCATTAAATGATTCTAATGAAAGTTCTGAGGTATCGCAGGAACATGAAATTCTCAGAATTTGAACCGTGAGAAACATTGTCGAATCCTACTTTTGAACATACCGAAATAAAATCAATACCATTGAAATCCTCATTTGAAGTCATTGAAAAAATAAAAGTAGCAAAGTAATTACATTTTCCAGACCTACTTTTGAATTCTACGATTTCATTTCTTTTTCTTCTTTTTTCATTAAACTCCAATATTCATCATTTTAATACCCCGACGTCGAGTCGCGGGAATAATACGACGGCCAGACATTTCGAAACGCAATTTTGGCGTCTATAAATCATGAATACTTCACAATCAATAAATTAATCGATCTGTAGGCACCACTCAACCATTCGACGACCCTGTAAATGGCCAAACGAATTCGGGATGCGATATAAAACGCCAAAATTACAAAATTACGATTTATTTATACGGTAATAAAATCTGGAAGCATATTTTAGTCGATTATTTAATCCCTGAACGAGCCATTTTAAATTTGCTGGGAGGTCTGCGCTTGGCTGAAGGGACGTTCACTTCAGGGGCTTCTGGTCTTCTTTCTTCAACGTCTTTGACGATCTGTAAAATAAAAAATGAACATCAGCATAGTCGATGTACGAAACAATCAAATAAAAATCACCGCAAATTAGTTCTTACTATGGTATAGGAAGTTCCCAGTGGTACGTCGTCGGTTTTTTCATCAAGAACATCGTCGGCCGGTGGCGCAATATTCCGAGAATGGCTAGCGTCGCTCGACGTCTTTTTCAAAATCGATTTCGGCTTGCAGAATATCCTGTATATATCCGAAGGATCTTCGATCGTATCGTTCCCAGATAATTTTTCGACCACTTTAGGCCTTCGGTCCGAATGTTTGACCTCAATTCTGATAATATCGTCGGACTCGTCTCCGTTTTCTGTAGAATCTTCAGTCTGTTCGTCGTTAGAGATCGAATCTACACCAGCGGAAATCATGTCCTCGATGATCCTCAGCTTCTCCTCATCTTCCTCGTCGTCGTCCGCATCAGAGTCACTGGACTCTCGTTCTCGCCTCAACGGCTCGTCGAAGGAATGATGTCTCGACTTTTCAAAAACGTTTACTTGTATCTTATCGGTAAATGAAACGCGACGCCTTCGAGTTTCTGAATTCTTCGCCTCTTCATTGTTATTCGGACTCGCAAAAACGCTGTCTTCGCTTGAACGAGGATCCAGAAACGTTTTATCTACGCCCACTTCGCTCTGGCTGGAACTTTGGATCGAATCGCTATTCCTCAATTCGATGCTCACAGAGGTATCCGAACTCTGACATTGATTCGTTAAACTTGAACCGAGGTGAATAGGATCTGGGATATCATAAGTCGCAGACGAATCGCAGTCGGCTTCTTTATCAAAGTTCTCCTTTTCCATCAAATCTTTTTGATGCTTCGGTATTTTCCCGTTCTTCAATTTATCAAGCCTTTCTTTAATCATTTCGCTGGTCGTTTCATCTTCAGAAAAATCAGAATCTTCCTCCTCGTACGAACCCTCGTTATCTTCGTTATCGTCGCCGTAATAATTACAATCGTCGCCCTGCAATCTGGAAATAAATCTTCATTCAATTTTTGGAAATTCTGTCTAGTCAATAATTTCAAAGTCCTTGAACTTGAATATTCAACTTCGATCGCACGGAGTCGGCTGCTTCAACAAACCTATCTATTTCGTCCTCCAGTTCCTCCTCAAGTTCGAGCTCATCCAATCTTTGCCACAAATCTTCTTCGGACTGGATCTCGGTCTTCTCCTGCGCTCTGAGCTGCGCCAGCTTCTGCCTGTACTCTTTCTCACGCTGTCTGTGTTTTACTGTACAAAAAATAACATTCTCAATACAAGGCATAATCGATGTAGCAAAAGGCTCGCCCCAGTTTTTGAGAAGCTCAAAGCCTCATTCTGCATCGATATTGTTAACTTTTAGCGAGCAAAAAATACGATAACTGTATATCCTCGCTCACTTCTCCACTCTTTTTCCTCTTCCTCGACGTAAGTTTCTATAATATCCTGCGTTTCCCCGTCTCCAAATATCCCACAGTCGACAGGCATGGTCTGTCTCATTTCTAGCAAATTCTGTTCCTTTTCAAGATTGATTAGCATCTCATCAGCCTCTAGAAAAGAAGAACTTGTAAATAATGGTCATCGTCACATCGACGGCAATCTTAAGGATGTATAGGCCATACAATCTCAACCAAAAGTGAGTCTCGTCGTCACACAATATTGAGTACTTCGAAATGAGATAAAAATCGGAAAAAAAAAATCAACCACAATCAAGATGATAAGAGTATTCATTTTCAATAATAATAATGCCCAAAAGTTATCAACAAATCGTTTAAACAAATCATTCTTTAACAAATTTCCTGGTAATGTTATTTTTTTTTCATGTCAAATGAATTCGTTAATCTTTCTGAATACACATGAATTTTTTCAGAATTTTGTCACTTTTTTTAAATTTCCGTTTTCGATTTGGAAAAATGGAGGAAAAAAATCTGAATTTTGGATATGTTATTGTGGAAACGATGTAGATTACAATTCCGAAGTTTCCGGAGCGTGGAACTAATAATTTTGTAAATACAGCCTTTAGAAATCTCCGAAAACGGAAATTTAGAAAAAGTGACAAAATTCTGAAAAAAATCATGTGTATTCAGAAAGATTAACGAATTCATTTGACATGAAAAAAAAATAACGTCACCAGGAAATTTGTTAAACAATGATTTGTTTAAACAATTTGTTGATAACTTTTGGGTATTATTATTATTGAAAATGAATACTCTTATCATCTTGATTGTGGTTGATTTTTTCCGATTTATCTCATCTTGAAGTACTCAATATTGACGACGAGACTCACTTTTCGTTCAGATTGTATGGCCTATACGTCCTTAAATTCTGAATTGAATGTTTGGGATGAAAAATTCGAGATAATCCAGCGGTGAACAGTATCGATTGTTCAAATATTACTTAGGGAAGATTCTCACGTTTTATTCTGCGATCGCAAACTCCGATGGCCTGCTTAGCACTGTACTTAGCGAAATATCCTTCCCCTAGACAAACCAGAATCTCGTTTGTGTGAACCAGCTTCCCTTTCATCAGCGCCTTCCGTCCGATCGGCACCATGCAATTCGTTGTCAACTCTTGTGGCAAAATTTCTAAGCCTTTTTTCACCTTTTCGTGAGCTTTTTTGTAATCTTTCCACGTCTTTGCCTGAGATTCGTTGCGTTTAAGAGCCTAACGAATGAATTTTATAGGTTAGAATACACCGCTAAAAGTTTGATTCCAGGTTAATTAGACGCGATAAAAATTTTCTCGGTAACTAAAAGGCATCACAGTATCGATTATCAGTTTATCCCGAGATAAAATGATAATAAAATTGATCAAAGATCGAATATTTGACGAATGTTCGAAGAATTTTTAGGTTATGAGTAGCGAATTAATAAAATCGCCTGCTTACCTCGACGAGCGCTTTATTCAACAGAGCTCTCAGCGAGCTTTGGTAATTTTTATAATCTTCATTATCCATCATTATTGTTTATTGTTCACGCGAATCACCGTAGAGAATTTCGATTTCGGCGCCCGACAGGTGAATTCGCAACAATTCTTTGATCTAGCCTTTAAGGAGGTTCCCTGCCCCTCGTTTGCGGGGCCAGGGGACAGGGAAAATATCTTCCTTACCGACCGTTCCTCTGACTATACGGAGTTGGTACTACTGCTACGCTCCGCGGTCGCGAAATATAGGTATACGTATAGACATAACCAAGAAATCGAGTTAACGACACTAACCTCAAAAATGGACAAGCGGAAAGGCCGGTTTATACTTTATAAAGAAAAAATCTTTGTTTTCTATTGTTACTATCATACGATAGTAAGCGTTTCATATGACAGAAACAATAAAAACAAGATTCCAACGAGTCTTCAGATATTTCTCCGGTTACCGCGTTTAAAGATGGCGCGCTAATGCTCCGAGGCTCTGAACCAGCACTGTCGCCAACCTCATAACCTCACTCGCACGATCTGCGCTTTGCAACTTTCTATCGCTTGTTTATTAATGAAATGAACTGGAAGGTACTACTTTTTTTGTATATTATCATCGTGAATACATTGATCTTTCATATTCTTTAACCTTTCACGGCTGTGTCATTCCAAACATACTTTTTTTTTAGCTTCAAAGGCGCGCTCCCATAAGAGCGCATGTTAAACTCAACAGTTTCATTAATTGTTTTCAGCCAAAAACCACGGACAAAAAATTTGAGAAAATTCATAAAATCTTCTTTTGATGAGAACAATCTCGTGTAAAAATTTCACGGTCCTCTGTCATTTCCTATTTCTACTGCGGAACCTACTTAACCATGCGCGTTACGTCACGTCACGCGTACTAGGATTTACGCTTCTTTATCAACCAATCAGCTGTTTATGACCCAATATTATCATAGTGGGTCGAGGCTGTGGAATTGTGGATACATGACACTCGTGAATTGAAATAGAGATACGAATGCAAAATAATGTTGTTTTACGATGAGCAATCAACGCGCGAGGCCTATGTTGGCATTTTATCGCGTATCATAAGTCATATTGCGATATAGCATTCTGAAAATAACTAGTCAATTCATCGACTCGCGGATTCTGAACTCTTGACTCTCAAAATATGTTCAACATTCCGTGTTGACATCTAGCAACGAGATATCAGCGACGAATTCGATAAGCTATAAAGACAGAAGCATAATCAAGGTCAAAAATGGGTCCTGGAAAAATAGTCGATTTCAATTCCCTAGGTAATAATTATTATTAAATTTTTTTATTTATTTTTTTGCTATAAAACCGATTACGTAATAAATATCACGTCTTCGTTGTCAAACACAATTTTTTTCAAGTGACATTTATTTATGGTGTTTTTTTTTACTGTGATTTTGTTTATTGATTTTTCTTTCCAGATGGAGAAATTCAGGAATTGATAAGAGCGGCAGTCGACGCTCGTACCTTTTCCTATTCTCCGTACAGCAAGTTCAAAGTCGGAGCTGCGCTCCGTTGCGATGACGGAACTACGTACAAGGGTTGTAACATAGAGAACGGAGCTTATTCGCCTTCAATTTGCGCAGAGAGGGCGGCTATCGGTACTGCGGTCTCGAACGGGAAGAGAAAATTCCGGGATATAGCTGTGATAGCTGAATTGAATGATAATTTTGTATCCCCTTGCGGTGTCTGTCGTCAAACTATCATCGAGTTTGGAGATATATCGATTTATCTGGCTAAACCGAACCTGGAAACCGTTCTTGTTACTTCGGTCAGAGAAATGTTACCTCTGGCATTTGTTTGTCCATGAAGAGCAGCTTTTTTGGCATATTATATCGTTTACCCATTTGAAATATCGATGACTCCGTTACTAAGTGACAAAGATTTTTATACTCAGAGTTTTCGTAGACGTGAATGATAAATTCAAATCGTTGAATATCATTGTCTTTATTCAATTACAACAATTCTTGGCAATGATTCGCATTTCTTCATGACGTAGAAGTAATAGTTTTTCAAAGATGAACCACGCTTTAAACTTTGGGACCAGAATCAAGCCTCCTTCGATATTCTCTTATAGTTCAATGCTTTGACGATATTGATTATTGTGTGCCGATTAGTTTGCAATTAGTTGTAATATATTCGAAATTGTTTGTTCCCTAAATATTGTGGTATTTAGTTGATTAGTATAGAATTCGGTAACATATTGTATTTATTTATTTTTATTGGAATGATGATGTTTTATCCAACAATTTGGAACATTCATAGAATTCTTCGATTTTACTATCAATAGACATGTGAAAGCTTTGTTCACTCGACTTGCCAAAGAAATATTGATAGAATAATTGATGAAATTGAATTCTCGAGTTTTTTAATAAATTAACTGCTAGCTGGTACCTGGATTATTTGTTGTAACATTATAAACGTATATTTATACATTAATATATTTCAATAAATCTTCTAATTTATTCAGTCATTTGTTTACAATGTTTGTTTATTTATTCAAGTAATAATGAAAAATTACTGAGAAAGAAAGATATAAAATAAATAAAAATGCAATTGCGCTGATTACAGTTTAGAATTCTATCAAGTTATTAGCCAGACCGATTAATTACGTTTCGGTTTCGGATAATGAAATTGGCTGGGTTTGTTCTGTACAAATATTTGCGTGAAAAAAAAAAACAAAAAAAAAACACCAAAATTTCCAGTGAGTTGTTCTATCGTAAACATAGACCTTACACTATATTACATAACTTATATTATGTGAGAATGTTTTACAATGAAAATAATACAAAATATATACAAGATAAAGTTGCATTCACAACTGTTTAGGAATATATAGCATATTTTTTCTTCATCAAAAATTAGATTTGAAAATGAAAAGTGAAGCTTGATTATGAGAGTTACCTATATTTAGCTGTTTGGCTCCGTGATTGATCGATTCTCAGATCACGGAGCAAAGTACATATCTGTGTCTCAATTCGTATACTGACAAACTCCACGCGATCATACTATTCATCGGATTTTGAATAATTCAGATATAATAACAATCGCATCGTTGATACCCAGACACTTTTGCTATAGCACTAGCAAAGTAAAATCATACTTTTCATCTGTGATAATTATCCTCATTATAAATTTGATTACTTCGAGTTCATGATAAATATCATTTCAATAGCGTCTGAACCACATTTTGAAAAGTAGCGGAGTGTATATTACTATTAATTTCCAATAAAGTTGGGCAGCACTGAGTAGATCACCATTTATCACAGGCAAATACTTGACTACCAGAATGGACACCTGAAAATAGATTAAGACATAAAAATTAGTATAAACACATTTCTGTTCAAACAATAAGAAATATTTTCTCATTTCTTGTCTCAATATCAACCAATGCGACGAATTATTAAATAAAAATAGGTGATATTACCATCCGATGTAGCATTGGCAAAGATTTTCATTATTCGTAGCCTGCTGGATCAGTAAATCGACTTGTTGTTGGACGTTGAGCGTCTCGTCGTGCGAAAAATCACGTCCCGTTAATTTATCTCGCACTCTGTTAATTATGGCAAGTGCTTTCTTGTTCAGAGCCTCGGGCTGATTTTTGTCCCCTAGAGAAATGAATTCGAATATAATATTCACAATTGAAAACAGGAAACATTTCCTGCAATTTCATCGCATATCATTAATCTACCTCCGTTCTCGATGCTGGAGGGAACCCCTTTCTTTGGCAAAGTGGTACTGTGGGAATCCAGCATGTCTCCATGTTCCTGGCTGCTGCTAGCCGTGATACCCTGCGCGTCTGACCTCGTAGTTTTGGGAACTGTGTTGTCCATGAGTCTCCAGTTCAAGAGAGGGTCGTAAACGAAAGCCTCTAACACAGCCATCAGACTGTCTTTGTTACGATGTAACACGGACATGACGGATTCGCTCGTTCTCCTATATGTTCCTTCTATGCCCGTTACCTCCATAGCATTGATCAGCATTCTGGTCAACCTGAAGGGTATCTTTTCCGGGAACTTTTCACGAGTCATGGCGACTTCGAAGCAATCCCCGAAATCTATGTGAAGGATTTTACCGCTGAGTCGATCCAACATCAAGTTGGAAGGGTGCCGATCTCCTAGACCGAGAATGTAACCGACCATAGACATGACGGCTAGAGAACGAGTGTAATTCGTTCTACGATCGAACCAAACTTCGCTAGATGGTGACTTTAGCCACAGGAGTCTGGACAGATCATCTCCGTGAGTGTGCTCCAAAGCATGCTCGAAAACTTCTACCTTCTGCATCAGCATTAGGTGATCATAGTCTGGAGCCATCTGTAAAAATTCATTGTTTCATCAGTTTAAAGCATTTCGAGTATGTAGATGATTGGTTAATTTTCATAGAATGCAGATTCACGCTCACCCTCAGCATTATTCTATGCTCGATGTTGAGGAGTATCTTTTTCTTTTCTCTGTAATCTCTTATCAGAGTATGTAAAGTATCGCAATGCGGCACCCAGCCGATGAGTCCGCTGTTCGTAGATAGAGGAATCACGGCGTACCTCTGTAACACAAGAGAAATTATGACATCGGTCTGAAAAATAAGAGTTCGCTAACATCTTCGGTGATTATTCACCTGAATGGTGAGATTTCTCCTGAACGTGTCCGGATCGTGAAGCAGAAGCGTATTGACTAGACCAAACAGTTGCATAACACGTTCGTCTTGCCTAAGATCCTCGTGACCTTTTAATAGGAACATGTAGTCTTTTCCGTTGCTTCCTGAATGAGGAAATGAAAAGAGTTAGTTGTACGTTGTGATAAAAACTCCATTTCTAGTGTTCAGATTGAGAAACCAACCCTTGATGCAAAGTTTCCGAGGTCGTTGTTTGCTAGTAATGACTTGCATAGAGCTGTGGATACTGGCTATCCTGACGACTGGATGCCCGGGACTGTAACTTCCGGGAACAGCTAACTCCAAATCTCTGCACACCAGTAATTTCGGACTAACGTACTGCAATTCTAAGCTCGTTAGTTGCGGCAGTTGTCGCGATATTTTTCTGAACACGTGATAATACAGGTCCCACGCCTGGTTCAAGTCCTTCACGTTTTGAGACAGTTTGTATCTGTGACACCATTCCTTAGCTTCCATCAAATCTCTACCGTAGGTCTGGTTGAACGACGTTTCCTTCAAGGTCTGTGGTCCTCGTTCTAACATCGCGTGAAGAGGTTCCAACGTATCGAACATCCCCTTGACGTTCCTCTCACCGAAATAGAGTCTGCTGGCTTCTTCCAAGCCTTCGTGCCACAGTTCGTGCCACAAAATAGCGACTCTGATCAACTCGTCGCTAGCTAAAACAGCCTGTTGCACCAACGTAGGGCTGTGTTCGCACATATTTTTCAGTATCTTATTGGCAGCAGTCTTTCGGGCGGAGCTGGCGCTCTTCGAGGCAACGGTCAGCGGGTAGACCAGAGCTTGTGGATGAGTTTTGCCAATGTCGATCAGGAGATGGTGTATCAAGCGACCAACCAAAGCCCTGGGTGTGTCGATTCTGGCTATGAGCTGGGGGATCACTTGCAGCCAAGTGTTGATCTCGATCAATCTTATGCCTTCGACAATCGCTTCGTACACCTCGGGCCATTGGCCGTAATCGAACCACAAGGTGAGCAGGCGCAACGTATCTTGCAGTGAACTGCCGTGCGACAAGTTGATAGACCTGAAGAATCCTTCGACTGCTGGTACGGTGAACTGAGATATGTACTGAGAGCTTGATAGTCCAGATCTTGAGGCATTACCCGGTGCATTATCGATCGTGTCGCCTTGTTGATGCTTGTAGAATAGAACGGTCTCAAAGTTAGTGTAAGCAAAAGCGTGCCAAGCCTTGTACCAGGATGGGTCATGCTTCGTAGCCGCTGCGTAGTACGATAATACTGCAGGAATGGAATGCTCGCTGATTCCCTGCAAGGCCTCCAGCCATTCTCCAAGTTTTAGGTAACATCTAGCAAGCAATCTCTTCCTAACTTCCTGTTGTTTTTCATCTTCTTGGTTCAGGCCGGATATAGTTGCAGGCTGCAGCGAAGTCTGTACAAATCTTTGTAGTTGGCTATAGGCTGCGTCCCTATTATTTGCCATCCACATGTGCTTGCAGTAAGCAAAAGTCACTTGCGGATGCGTCGTGGGCAAGGGTTGATCAGGGTTCTGGGACGGATCCATACCCAGCAGCATAACCAGCGTCTTGTGACATAACATCGGACTGCCGTTTTTTCTACAAAGACTGGCGTACTTCAACCAAGTGTACATGTCGTCTTGAGGCGAAACTACAAGGGTGTGAACTTGGATGATTTTCTGCCAGTCTTCGACGACACGTTGACCACCCTGCAATCTCTCCCACCACATCGCCTTTATTGTCGGCCTTCTCTCAGGAACCAGTTTGAACTGTATGACTTCCTCCAATTCTGCCAATTTTTGTACCTCCACCATCGCGTTGTAAGCTCTTTGGTAACTCTCACCGGCCATTGCAGTTAATTCGGTGTCCAGTAAGTCCCTCGCGCTGTCTATCAACTGGTGCGCGACGCTGTACTGTTCGTCGTGTATGGCGAGAACAGCTCTGTAAAAAGCGCCGTCCTGTGTATCCTTAGGAATGAAATTAACGTATTGTTCCATGCTCTCCCATTGCCCAAGTCCCCAGGCAGCTGCCGCAGCCATTCTTGACATCCTCTGTTTATTCTCGTCGTTTTCATTAGCCCATTGTCGAGTGGCTACGTCGTGAAGTTGCCCCCATTCTCCGAGGGCTTCTAAGCAACGCATCTCGCCCAAAGTTGATTCTACGTCGCTCTGATCGGTGTTCAAACGATCTTTGTACAAATCCAAGGCCTTGTCCCAGTTGTGTAATTTTTCATACCATCGTACTTGAACTTTTAGATCTTGCTGGGTCTGTTGTTTCATGACGTACTCCAGCAAACCCTCAGCTACCTCTTTTTGCTGTAATTTATTGTTGATGGAAATCAGAGACTCAAAGACGTTGCTGTTTCTGCTCTTGTGAAACTCATCTTCTTTGTAGTGCAAAGCCTTGGCATAGGCTCGACAATGCATAGCTCTTTCACCCAGTATCTTGGCGTCCAAAGGCAGCGGTCCTTTGTCACAATGTTCCATAAATTCGGCCAAATTCAAAATTGTTTGTGTTATCTCCGGGAGATCTGGCACCATTAAAGCCTGTTGTAAAGTCTCCTTCAACTCTGTCTGGTAAGTAACATTCAATTCCGTCCAACAAGAAACAAAAGCCGCATTGAACAAATCCCTCGGCAGCTGCGAATATGTCTGAGCAAGTGCCCAGCACGATCTTAAAGCTGGAGACGGGGATTCTTTCAGCAATCCAATGGACAAACTCCTCAGCCATTCGAGCCAATCGTCTTTGGACACTCTGCGAGTTGCTGTCCAAGCTTTCTGCAGATTTGACGCGGATACATGGAGTCGTTTGATCGTCGTAGTGTCTGAAGATGTGAGAGATAAGTCACGATGCTTATGTCTAGTATCTCTGGGCCGTGTAAGTAGATAATCTTCGCCATCGGCGACCGTGGAATCAGTCAGTATTTTATCGGTCAACACGTCGTATCGTTGATGAACTATTTTGTGCTTGTTCATTACTTTCTGAACCAATGGTATAAATATCTGATACTTCTTTCCTAGTTGAATCAAAAGCGCGCAAAGTGTTTCCATCGCAGTTGTCCTTAGCTCTGGACAAGTGTCCAACGTCCTGACCAGAGGATGAACTATTCTCGAAGCAAAATCTGTGAAGTCTAGAGTGTCGGCGAGGTGATCGACCGTTTCCAAAGCGACCCTGTTCACCGAGACTGGGCAGTCAGACGTATGAAATAGTTTCACTATCGGCGGGAGGACCAAGTGCAGATAATTGTCTAAATTGTTTCCGAACTTCTGCAGGGCAAGCAGAAGTTTCACTGTTACGCAACGATCTTTGCTAGTATCGTGGGTGAGAACTCTCAGGATTTGTGGCATCAGTTGAGGTAAATAAATTTTGAATTCAGCTCCGAGAGCGACGGCGATGTGTTCGACAAGAAGAATCAGTGTGCTTTGCAACGGACTATTAACGGTCCATACTTCTTTGATCAAGGCAAAAATACTGTCCAAATAATTCCTAATGTGCTGTTTCACAATAGCGATGAGAACAGCCAACTGTTGGAAAAGGTATTCCCGAAAGCCGACATCGGCTGTCCTAACTACGTTCAAGAAGCTCGGCATAACTTGAGAAATATATGGTACACATTTTATTCCAAGACTTTTGAAGATGAAAGTTACAGCTTGAACGACCATAGTATGATGCTGCGACAGAGTAGGGTCTCTAATAATTCGCATCAGAGTTGCTATAGCGATAGCCGGATAATATTCTTCCAGAGTCGACGACGGCATGTTCACAAGCATCTCGCTAGTCGTGAGATCCTGACTGGCTTCGGAGTCACTTTTGTATCTGATATCAGCCATAGAGGTAAGAGAATCTTGCTGAGAATCTATCTGGCCAAGGTTCATCTTGTGCTTGTAAGGATCCAAAGCACCCAAAAGACCGAGTACTCTTATAGTTTCTCTCCTGATGATCGGCTGCTGTTCTGTCTTCAAAAAATTTATCAGCACATCCAACAAAGGTGGATACTGAGTGTATGGCTTTATAACGTGTCCCGTGCTTCCGACCAGTTGTCCGAGAACCCACAGAGCGACTCCTCTTTTCTCCGGTGAACTAGCGTCAACTAACATCTCAAGTAATATAGACAGCAGTTCCGGCATCCATTGTTGCATTTCAGAGCCATTCACCTCTGCCAGGTTGCCTATAGCTCTGAGCACCGCTAACACAACGCCAGGATTTGGTTCAGTTTCTTTCAGCTTTGGGATAAGAACTTTCAGAATTGGTTCCATGTAAGGTCGAATCAGCCGAGGAGCGCTGACTACCAGATGATCCAGCATCCGAGCAGCCTGTTCTTTGTTGCGACCCATACCGGAATGTTCGAGTTCTGTTAGGAACTGAATGAGCGTTTTTCTCAGGGAAGGCATGACGTAGGCAGGATTCATCGTGCTTAATCTTCCGATGGTGTAGATCGCCCGTTCTCTGATTTCAAACACTTCGTCGTTCATCGCGACGAAGAGAGCGGACAGACTTTCAGCCTGAGCAAGATGAATGTCGAAACTTTCGTCGAGAGACGCGAGAACCCAAAATCGTACGTCTGGATCGGTATCAGTGATACCAACGACCAGTAATTTCCCCAGAACCGCGGAGACTGTATTGGTAACTGTGGGTCCCGGCTGATTCAACGCCAGTCTCAAAAGCCTCGAGCATGTTCTAACAGCTTCCAGTCGAACCTCAGCTTGTTCAAAGGTCAGGAAATGATCCGCACATCGCCTGACGAATTGCAACAGCGGATTTCCGTCGAAATTGAATGTTCCAAGAGTCTTTAGCGCAAGTACAGTCGACGGGACGTCAGACTCTGCCGAGGGAGCTAGAATTGGGCTCAGAGTTGTCGCCGGGGCTCCTGGATGCCGGAGTGCTTTGTGGAGTAGAACTTGAGACAGCATTCTCAGTAGTCCTTGAGAAATGTCTACTTTCAACGACGGTATACTGTACGCCAGTTCCCTCAACGAGGTTGTGAGGATGGGACTGAGGCCTGTAGCAAGCATTGGTTCCAGAAGCACCTTGATGTCTGGTCCTATAGTCTGCTTTACGGCGTGTCCTAACAGTGTGATGCATATGAAAACTGCCGGTTCAAGTACAACGCCTCTTTTCTTGCTGGGTGTGTCTTTGGACGGTAGAGAAGCTTTGATAACTTCCATTATTTCAGGTAGATAAGGCTCTATTCCATTCTCAACGGCGACGGCGATGAGTCCGATGGTCATGAACGCCGCGTGTCTGTCCTTCTCCCTACTCCTAAGAGTCATCAACAAATACGATATGCTCTGGGACAAGTAATGCCTGACAAATTTTTCCTTATTGAAAGCGACGAGTCTCGGTAACAGGGTCATCAAGGCGTGTTGTATGTGCGGATTTCTCGATGCTTTCTGATTCATAACGTCGACGTACACGTTGTCTATACCCTCCTGCATCAAACTTCGACAAGCCGAAGACTCGTGGACAGGGTGAATAGTGTGTTGCTGTATTGATCGGCTCTGAGGTGAACCTGACCAGGTGGGTACGATCTGAGTTTTGAGCCGAGGCATCAAGGACAGAATATCGTCGTCGATCTGTTGATTAGAACAGTTCAAACGCTCCATCAAAGCCTCGAAGTTTCTCTCCCACTGGGCGTTGCTGCATCTCAATAATTCATTCAAGACCAAAAGAGAGCCGTGGATAGCCGCGTCCTTGTTGGACCCTCTGCCTTTGACGTCGGTGTCATTGAAGCATTGAACAACTTCGTAGAAGCATTCTTTGTACCACTGAGGCTTATGCATTTGCTTCGCAGTCTCTCTCTGCGCAGTTACGACCAGAGCGGCTCTCAAAGCATCCGTCGCAGCCTCTCGAATCAGTGGCTTTGGGTCTCTTATGGCGTTGAAGATGAGATCGAAGAAGGGAGAAACTTGCTGGAAGAAATAAGTCGGCATGGAGACGGCCAGTTCCCTCAGCACCAGAACTGCGGCGTGGCGTTTTCCCTCGTGTCTGTCTCCTCCGAGCCATTCGAAGGCCCTTTTCACCTCAAACTCGACATATTCTGCGGTGTAGGTGCCTGAGACGAGCGCCAGCTTCCCCACGGTCTTCGCAGCCAGCTCCATGACCCCCACGTCGTTCGAAGGCAGCAGGTTTCTCAGATAATTGGCAAATCTTATCGTTCGGGTGTTTATGTTCCCCACATCGGCTCCGATTAGGCAAACTATGGCCAGAATGCCACCCTTTTTTTCATTCATGTCAGAGCCAGATACCATTTCGAATATGTGGTGATTGAACTCGTCCATGAAGGCGGTTAGCTCCTCTTGAGAAGCTTCTCGCAGTTCCGTCGTAACATACTGACATAAATCTCTAGCTGCCTTGATGCGGACTTCTTCGTGTCGCGATTTTAGCCGCTGGACAAAATCCAGTACCAGAGTGTGCGTCATTTTTTTGAATAATTTTTTTACACTGGATTCAGAGTTTTTTTTATTTATTGTTTCATTAGATTCTACGTGTGCGGCCAAGATTCACCTGGAACAATTTTTCAACTATCATAGTATTATCTCTGAATCGTAATAATTTTACACTCGATAGTCATCAGATAGGTTGGGTTATATTGGGGTTAGGTTAGGTTTCCACGAGAGTTTGCGGCACATTTAACGCGATAAAAACACTGTTTTAGAGCGAATAATAGAGAAGCGTGAGAATCGGCGGGGTTCAAACAACTATTCGACGTTATACTCACGTCGTTTTAATCATCGATCAAATTAAAAGGCGTGTTTATTATCACACTATCCGATGTAAACGACATTTTGATAAATATAAAATAAATACGTAGATACCTAGACGAGATACGTATTACGACATTCGCTCTTTTGATCTCTGACGTAACACGTAACTCTATCTAGATTTTCGCGCCGAAACTAAGGCGGCGCTCTTTAAGGTGCCTTTTCATAGTGTCGCTCGTCGCTCATTTGGATAACGTCATCTAGTATATCGCCGCGGCAAATTTGGTTCATGAAAAGGGATCCGTCGCTCATTCCAGCGACGAATAGACTTGTGAGCGAATTACAAGATTGAAAATTAGAAATAAAAAATTATACAATACATAGCCGATAACATTACTCTTCAATCCACAATAAATATATCAGAAAAACACCGTATAGCCTGATGTTCATTATTTATTTATTTATTTATTTATTTATTTATTTATTTATTTATTTATTTATTTATTTATTTATTTATTTATTTATTTATTTATTCAACTCAACGGGTATAAGAAACCCTATACAGCGTAAGTACAAAGAAAAACTTAGTATATAAGAGTGGACAGCGAGTATAAGCAATTAAGGCATTAAGGTACGGACTGTACATTATAACAAAGGTTTACGCTATTGAAATTTTACAATACATAGCCGATAACATTACTTCAATACACTACGATCTCTTCAATCGAAAAATAGATATAGTTGAAGGACACCCTATATGAACTAAAATTTTGATCACTCATTTTGAATTGGCGTCCTCTTGAGCGACCGCACAAAAAGCTGAACAATTTCAGCTTTATTATTATGTCGCTAGCGAAAACCGTATAGTCACGTGTAGTATCGCTAGAAAGAGCGGCTTATGAAAATGCACCTTTACGCATAACTTGTAACGCCATCTGTGGAAATAGTTATTCATCATAGATATGCGGGTGGCGGTTAGATTCAAATTAATTTTTATATGATATACAAGATCTATGCCGTTGATTTAGAGATCCGAATCTCCATTGATCTTTAGATCGCCAAAAATGATGGAAAATAAAGATTTCACTTATTACAGTTCACAAAAATATCGATACTTAAGTGTATTTAGACTTTTTTTTACCCGTATTGAACAAAAATGTTCTAATTTTTTATTTCATCCGACTAGGCAAACCAAGTTAATAAATTTTCAGATCCTACCAAGGCGTAATTCTTCCTCTATTCGAGCCTGAAAACCTTGAGGAGACAGAAAACAAACCGATAGAAGAAATCCATTTTTGATTTTTATTTTTAGAGTCAAAATACCCGTACCCCGAATAAAAATCTATTCTTCGCTGCATAATTTCACTATTTTTCATGCTAAATCCAAACAGCCCCGAATTTGGCAACGTCATTCAATGAATAAAATAGAATTGTAATTTTGTGAGCAAATTCAGTAGCATATTGGTTTATAATTCATCCCTTGCATATATTTATCAGAGTTATTGGTACCTGAATATGAACCCAGGTATCTTATGTAAGAGAGCGCAAACAATGCAATATATTTATTTTTTTATTTATTTACTTATTTGATCAATAAACGGGAAACCCCTTTACAAAAAGAATACAAAAAAGAAAAAAAAGTAACACAATTAAAGAAAATAACGAAAGATAGTGCACTACCTCTAAGTAATGCAAGACATATAGATATATATACATATCATAACAGCGAGATAAATCTATCGATATACAAAAAGCTTAGCCCTAGAAGTAGTCTTAAACCGTGAAATAGGGCAACCAAAAATTTCCAGCCAATCTGCGTTTGAATTCGATAATGTACTTAGCCTTAGCGTTACAGACCTTTAATATAGATAATATTCTCAATAAATATCCTCCTGTGATGATAATTGAGCTACAAGATTTGCATTTTATTGATCAACTTCACGAAATTCGGTCGATACACAAGTTTATTCGGTCTATATATGCATGCAGCGACCAGAAAACCTTGACCTATGTTTGAGCAATAAGATATTTGCTGTATATTTCTCGACTATAAGTACAGTTTGTTTTTCTTTTTCATTTTCCCAGCTTCGTTGTCTCCAATTTCAATACGAAGTTTCAATGTGTTAAAAGAAAATCAAACAAGCAAATTTTGTAATCTGTTTATTTGATAATTCTTATGATATATATGATACACTTAAAGAAGTCTATATTATGTATAAATATGATATAATTATTGACACTAATTGGTTTGTCATATTGGTTCACAAACTATATTGGAATCGGCAAGTCCTTAGAAACTAGGATTAATATTTGGTCAGTACTCAAACACCAATTAACAATATTTTTCGATACTTTGCACCAATTTTCACCATGATGCGGTTCCGCCGCGACGCATCGTTTCTTCACTTCTTCCTGTTGTTCTTCAGTCCCATTCAGAAGTTCAAACTTGTAAAAATAGGCCCATGCATCCCCCAGGTCCGGATCTATCTTCACCGTGCGATTGAACCAGTCTCGACACTTTGATATCTTATGCTCGCACCAAAAGAGCCTGAAACAAAACGAATCGGCAATTTAAAAAATTTCTCCCGCTCCTTCACTAGCTGTAAATCATTAATTTCAACTTCCTACGAACTTTGATACTGCCAGCAGAACGTGCGGGTCATGTTCGCACTTCTTCAAGGCATCAACGCTCTTGGTTTTCCGCTGCGGTCGCGGCTCCATAAATATCGCTTCAGCCCACAATAATCCCGATGTTGGACACTCTTGCAGAGCTTTAGCCATCAAAGTGTTAGCCATATTATCTCTGACGCCACCGCACTTCAATTCGTTCCTTATAGCCTCCAGCCAGAGTTCGGCATTTTTCGGATTTCGAAGACGCGCTTTCTCCAGAACCGAACGAGCCTTGGTCACTTGACCTTTGCGCTGTTCAAGCTGGGCCAACAAACGCCACAGTGGAACAGAAGTCGGGCATTTTCTTATCTGTAATAAATTAAAATTAGGTATTAAAAGAAATAATCGAGTTTACAAACGCGATCGGATTGACAAAACTGAAAAGAATATACTAACAGCTTGATTGTAAGTTTCGAGAGCTTTGTCAAGATTATCTTGCTGCTCTTCGATCTGAGCTTTCATGAGCCAGAGTTTCGGGAAATCTTCAAAAGCTTCTATGGCTTCTTGCAGAAGGTGTAGAGCGGCTTCCAGATTGTTCAGAGCCCATTCCAGCTTGGCACTCTTCATCATAACTCTAGGAGTAGGCGCGGACGCTCTAGCCTTGGCCAGGAGCCTCCTGGCACGTTCGTACTCGGAATTTTCCGACTCTAGTTTGACCGCAGCCAACCAAATCTCTTCTGAATTTGGATTAGCCTGGAAAGCTAGGGACAAGATGCCTCTAGCCTCCGGCACATCGCCCTGGAGATGAAAATAAACGATTATTACTCCGTTTCATCGATTATTCGTAGATCAATTCACACTCACAGCGAGCCACTTTGACTTAGCACCCATGAGCCAGAGCACTTCGCTCTTGGGACAATGGGCCACCGCTCTCTGCAGCAAAGCTTCCAAAGACTCTCGAGTTCCGTAACTCTTCTCAAAATACGCTGCCCGCAACCAGATCGACTTTTTGCTCGGAAAGGTCGCCAGAGCGTATGCATACACCGCTCTAGCACATTCCAAAGCTCCTTGTTGCGCACACTGTGAATGATAAAAATTCAAGAGTTATTTTGCTCCAATTGTATTCAGTTAATGATCGAAAATGAATTCTCACCATCTCTGCATCCTCCATCCACGTGTGTTTTCTGTCTTCTTCTTCGACGCCAAATCCTATTATAGATTTGATTATAACTTGGCAGCAATGTACCGCACCTGCCTTCTCGGCTTCCATTGCTTCTTTGAACCAGTGTTCCCTGTTTATCTCGACTCCGTTAACATTGAGTGAGCTGATCGCTCTGTCTATGATCTTTTCGACCATGTGTTTATTGCCGTTAGCTTCTTCCAGCTTGGCAGCAGTCGTCCAAATCTGTCTATCCGTTGGAATATTTTCTCTGGCCTTGTTCAATACCTTCCTTGCATTGTCGTATGTTTCGAGTCTCGCCAAGGCAAGCCACAGATCGACGCTGGTCGGACAGCATTCCACCGCTCGACTCAACAGAATCCTTGCGTCTTCGGGCTCCTCGAGCTCAACAGCAGCTTTCCAGAGTCTGACAGAGTTAGGAATGTGCTCGAGAGCTTTTCTGTAGACCCTCCTCTTAGCTTTCATCTCAGTCTCCAAGTCAGCCGCCTTTATCCATATCCTAACAGAAGTTGGAATGTGACGAACGGATTGGGCGATCACAGCCTTCGCAGTCTCCGGGGGCTGCAGTCTCGCAGCTTCCAGCCACAGGTCTTCCGACGTTGGATTCACCTCGCAACCCTTCATTATTAAATTTCTCGCCGCTTGAACCTTTCCTGTAACTTCTTCCAAACGTGCAGAAGCTATCCAAGCCGGAGGATGATTGGGATTCGTCTCTCTAACAGATTTCAGGAGCAATCTCGCCTTCTTGATATCGCTGGAAAGAAAATCTCAATGAATCAATATTCAGAAGACCGTCTCGTACCCACAAACTCACTTGATGTCTCCGCCGTAGGTCGGAATCATGCTTTGTAGGTCCGTCAAGTATCCCTTGGGGTCCACGACGGTCTGTCCCTCGACCGAATCGGAGACTTGGTTCAGCTTAACGTTCATCAGAGTGTTTCTGGCCTGTCCAATTTTCCTCAGATCCAAATCTCCCGTCGGAGTCAACATCCCTGGTGTAGCCATGCCCGGCATCATGGAGGCCAGTCCGCTGGTGGGATCGATGCTGGTGTTTGTGTCTCCGCCCAGGTTTCTAGCCAGTACAGAATCGGGCAGAGGCGTGAATTTCTCTGCTCTAGGATTCCGCTGCTTTCTATTACGAGCATCGCCCACTTCCGGCACGCTCTTCCACTCGTCTTCCGAAACGTTTACCAGCTCTCGCTTCAGGTCCGAGAATTGCTGCTGGATCTTTGGACGTTCTTGACGATAACGCTCCAATTCCTCTCGCAGACGTTTCTCGCGATATTCTTTACGCTTCTCGTCCATCCGCTTGTCGATCGCTTCGTATATCGCGTCCGCCTCCTCGTCGTCTTTGTCATAGGGATCCTGAGGTAGGTATCGAAGAATAGTCAAGGAATCGGTGTAAAACCAGCCGAGTAGAACTCACCTTGCTGAAGAGCGATCCTCCGTAGCCAGAAAATTCATCGTAATTAGAATCGTTCAGATCTTCCTCGTCCTCTTCTTCCTCCTCTTTTTTCTTCGCTCGTTTTGTGGGTGGAGCGTGTCGATCGTCGCTGATAAACAAAATTTTTTCAATTTTCTAAAGTTATCCACGAAGTTTCGGAAAGTTAGACGAAAAATATTCAATCTTACGAGACATCGTTGGCATCACGGGCAGGACCGATATCAGAACGAGTCGTAAAACCTGTGGCACTGTAAACAAGAGTAAGAAAAGTGAGGTTAGGATCGTGAATCAAGCGTTCTATCGGCTGAGGATCGAGATCAGAGTGGTTTTTATCGATTGATTAACGTAACAGGCATAATTACCCTCTTCCAACACCAGCAACGTAGCCCAGAGGGGCTGGAACCCCGAGAAAATGCTTTTTGTTCCTCGTCGAGAGCGATGCTGACGGTACCGCCATGTTTATGCTCTGCACTGCCGTCTCGCGGACTCCGCATCAATCACGAGATTTGTGCGAGACTTTGAATCGTTTGAAACTTGGCGCGCGTGGAACCGCGAACTTAATTATATTTCGCTGGGTCATGAGGAGGTCGGACTAACGATTATTCGCACTTTAATTAGTGGAAAATGCATATAAATAATTTTATTGAGCTTCTATTTTATTTTATTTTATTTATTTTACCCGAAGAAAACAAGTACAGATATACAAAAACAAACGAAAACAAAAAATGGTAAGAAAATGTCTTATCCTACTTGCAAGCACTGCAGGAGGTGCGAAGAAACACCTTTGCGCAGCCGGGCTTACCTTACTTACTAAGTTATGGCAAATAAAAATAAATTTTTCAACAAATCTTCATTTACTGTAATTATTTTTGTCAAAACAGAGCATCGGATTTCCATATCATTGATAGAATTGTTTTATACTGTGCCTACTGTACGTTACGAGCGATTTTAATTTGGGACAGTCCACTGTCCAGAGAGTTGTATACCGCCAAGTGCGAAATTTCCATGCACGCGGACCCACTGTCCGAGTACCCGGGTTCTTGTTAGGCCTGCAATGACGTAAGCGGACAGATCTAGAATTCTGGACCAGTTTTTTCGTCCGACTTTCTTCCTTACACTCACCTCCCCATAATAGGAATAATGAATCCACATGAACTGAGACAATTGCAGCTGGGTACAATTTAATTAGTCATGTTTCAATCAAAGACACCAAGGATCGCCGAATCATATATTATTGGTACTACAATAGCATCTTTCTCTCAGTGTTGTTTCAACCGGCTTATTAAGCCGAGAGTAAACATAGAATGTAGAATAAGTTTATTTAAAGCGAGCTAAACACAGTTTTGTGTGTCGCGGTTTGTTACGCGTCTTACACTATACGTGATGACTGGTTGCAGGGGCAATTAGTCAATTGGTACGGATACCCAATTAGCGAACGAAATCATCGGGTTCATCAGGTCTCAACACTTCCGATTGGCAACAATCTATAAACGCTTCTTACCCTCGTTACACATTATTTGTAACAAATTTTCCGAAATTGTATAATATTATGATTGTCTTATCGTGATTGTAATTTCTCGTAACGATACACCTCATTATAACTCGAAAGCCAGGAAAAATACAGATGCAGAGAGGCTGGCTCTTGCTGAAAAGCGTCTGGTTTATTATAGAAATAAGCCGAAGCGAGGTGGAAAATCAAAGAAAGTCGAGGTGGTGAACCGCGTCGTTAGAAAATGAAATACAGTAAATCATAGGAGCGGTGCAAAGAGCTGGTTCACCACCTGTGCGGAGGCCACGGTTCCCCCTCGTCGCCAATTTCAACTACCACCACCAATATCCAAGCATATCTAAACTTAGACCACCCGGCTGTGGTTCAGATCTTGTATTCAGTATTCGTGAATTCGGTGTCGCGTACGATTGGACTTTGTACCATCAGCGAGAAAGGCTGAAATTAATTCTACTGTATTTTTCATAATTTTTTTTTCATCGATATTATTGATAGTCAATTTTAATTCGATTGTTGAGAACGGTAAGGAGGATTAAACATGGCATACAGTTGGGACAATCGTGTCAGCTTTATAGTGAAGTTCCTTTACGGTCAGTATAATGGATTATTGTAACTGAAAACCAAGTATTGTGGACTAAAATAGGTAACTTTTATTTGACCGATAGACATAGACAACAACGGAGTATTGGATCAGCATGATTTCGAGTGCATGGCTCTGAGAATGACACTTGTCGAGGGTAAGGGTGATTTCAACTATAATCACTATCAGAAAAACCTCCACATCATGCTCTCACTTTGGGAAGAAATCGCAGAGCTTGCGGATTTCAATAAGGTAGAATTTGTAAGTCATCGACATGCATTCTAAGCACGTTGCTGTCTTTTTGTCAGTCTATGTATAACTCCGTAAGTTGTAACTCATCATATACATACCTACGTTATTTCTATGCATCGTTACTTAGACAATTTGCGGAAACGCATCTTTCGCCCCTCATACCTCTCAAAATAACTATAACGACCACAGACACCGTAATAAACGTGCGGTAAAGGAAATTTCACCTTCATTTTCAGTTATACACAATCAATTACATCAATTTTTTGTCATCTTAATTCCCATAATTATCATCAACTGTGTCCTATGTTAGTCGTAGGTAGTCCTAAAACAGCAAATTTCATAATTGAATTGATTTTCTGCTACCCATTCGACGTTGAGGTGAAAAGTGTAGAAGACAATTAGGGGTCTAATGTTTGTAACAAATGTCTTCTTCCTAGTCTAGATGCATGTAAGTATTCATCAATTGTCTTTCGTCCCGTAATTAATTTTCTGGTGCAATATGGTCTCTGGCGTATGCCAACATCCGGTATATAATTCATCCATTTGGCAGACGTTGATTTTGCATAAATCAAATTTATAAACGCGGCAAAATAATAAAATGATAGTTCGATATCGAAAAATACAAATAAAAAAAATCAAAAAGCTTCACAAAGTATAACTGCAGTCGAACGTTGTTGTAATAAAATTGAGAACTGAATTTATTTCGAGAAGTTATTCAACTTTGGTATCGACGTATTTTTGGCGTAATGCCGCTTATACACACGAACCGCGAATGTATCGTGTTTCGAGTCACATTTAGAAATCCATTAATCCAAAAAGTGAAGAGTTGAGCTGCACCTAGAGAGTCACTGTTTCTTCATACATGAGAATATAACGTTTTTTATTTGAATATTTCAACAGGACGGAGTTGTTACGACAGAAGAATTCAAAGTAGCGGTTCAAAGAAGTTGCATGGGACGACCGTACCGTGATTTTCCACAGGCAATGAAAATGTTCATCGACAGTCATTTCAAGCTGGTCGATCTGAACGGTAAGGAATGAAAATATGATACAATAATGAATCAACAGCCATGCAATATCGCCACGTGGAAGACCTGAATCGTTAACTTCATCCACTAGAATCTAGGATAGTCGAGAATATGTTTCTTTTTTCGAGTTTTTTTTAACAAGAGCTTAGTCACGAGTATATTATAAACTGCAGTAACTAAAAATAAATGAGATAGTCGTAGGCCGTGTGAGAAACTAGGAAACTCTTCACACGCTCAAACCCAGCTGCGTCACGCGCCTAAGTCTTGATGTGTTCTATTTCTTTAATTTCTTTATTACGATTTGAGAAAAAAAATATCATGTTAATGTCATAAGAACATTTTTCGTAATTTGTTCCAGACGACGGAGTCATCGCTGCTGACGAATTCCGTTATAATTGCGTGACGAGAATTCCAGTCGACAATATTGACGCTCTTGATGATGCTTATCAGAATCTGCTCAATGTAAGTAACTCGATTTCTCTTATGCTGACACAAAAACGGTCGAGTCATTGATCTGAGGAGAAGAAAAAAATTTTTGAAAATGAGTAAATAATGGAACGAAAGAAAAGAACGATCGGTGAAAATTATAATTATAACCGATGCGTTTGAAGTTGAAAATTAAGAATAACTCATTCAAGTTCGTAGTGGTCCAATCAGTACTGACACTGACGGATGATTAACATTTCCTGTTAACGAAGCCAATTCTAATATTGTGGGTCAGTTTATGTTAGAAAACGAAGAAACGTGGGATAAGATGAGGTGTATTCTAGGTTTTTTGTGCCATTACACATTTTGGCCGAGGATTCAAACAATACATTGAAACTTTGCCAAGTTCTCAAAACCTTCACGTGAAACGATAATATAATATTCTTCGAAATACGTTTACAATTAAGTTTTGGTCAACAATCGCGTAGATTTCAGCGTTTTAAACATATTTTGCGAAATAAAGAAAAAAAATTTGTCCACGATTGTCATTTTTTTTCATTTTTTTTTTTTATAAAAAACTAATGATACGTTTTTTTTTTCAATTCAAAAGTTTATAGCGTATAAGTTTGTCTACAACTGATAAATAAATTTTGACCAACAGGATGACGACAGAAGACGCGGTGGTTTGACGCTGGCAAGATACCAAGAATTATATGCTCAATTTTTGGGTGATCCTGACGAAAATTGTCCGGCAGTTCACCTCTTCGGACCCCTGCACGAATTATGTTAGTGTTTTTTTTTTCAATTCCTTTTTTTCTTCTTTTTTTTTATTTACTTAATTTGAAATCCTACATGAATTTGTAAAATCTCGAGATCTACTGACGAGAAACGAAAAGACAGTGTGACGAAAGTTATTTTCATTTCGTAGGATCTAAAAAAAAAAAAAAAAAAAAAAAAACGAAAGGCTGCAGTTGCAGCGTTAACGACGAAATAAATTTAAATTACCTACAATAAAAATAATTTATACTATTCACATTTATATCAATATTACTATTATTATTATTATTATTATGACTGTTACATAAATATCCGTTAGCTGAGCTATGATGTATGTATGTATGTACATTAACACTATATATAGTTATTTTCATATTGAGTATATAATAACATTTGAATAAATCAATTCATCAATTTTCAACACCTCAAGGAGTATATACTGATTTTGTGAAATATGTGGGGCGATCTACAATCCACTCGATGTTATCACAGGAAGTTGTGAATTCTCTGATTCATACCCGAGATTATATTCTAAACAGTATATCAGTTACACATACTTCCTGTGAAAAAATAATACATATATATACGATCTACATAACTACACGAGATAAGGAAATTCTCAAGTAAAAAAATAATAAGATATCTGGCTGTTTGTTCCTGATCCTGAATCAGAATGGTAAGTGGTTATCAATTTAACAATAATGATTCCGAAGAAAATGAGCATTGTCTGCTTTTTCTTATCAAGTGTTTCAAAGTTAAATAAATGGTTTAAAAACTTGGAAATAAGCGGAAGAGGCAATGGAGTTAAAAATTCATTTATGGAAAGAAATCATATTTATTTTCATTGATATTTTATTTATGAACACTACACTTATAATATGATAATAGTAAAGTTCTTATTCACCAAGTGGATCGAAAATAGAAAATAAAGAATTACAGCCACACATGAATTACGTATATAGCATATAATAGGGCGTTTGATAAAAATCAAAGAAGTAAAGTAAAGTAATAAGGGACAAAAGAATTATCGTGAAACTGTGCAACAAACGATATTCACAGAATTACAAAGGCAATATTTTAGTACCGCGTGTAGAAGGTATGTTTTTTCGATCCTTTTACTATTTTTATCCATGTAGTTCTTTTCGTGGTAATAACTGCAGGAAACGTATATATTTCTCACCTGTTAGGTGGATGTAATTCTTATAAATTATTAGAACAATGAATACAGTTACAGTTCATTACGTTTCATTAAAACAAATTAAACTAATCATGCTTGCAATGATTTTATATCACTCATAATGACTGGTGAAATCATCGAAATTAGTATGTTGGTGCACGTGGTCCGACAAACAAGGACTGGCAAACATTCGCTCTAGCACACAATATTTAGAGCCACCTATATATATAGGCGAATTGATAATACACGTTTAATTAAACAAAGTTTCCTAAATCACTCTATACCCAACAGTTCAGTTATTAGTCAAATGTTTCAAAATTCTCTGTTTTTCTATTGAGTTGGAAAATTTTCAACCATTTCAATCACATTCATTTTTTTTTTTATTTTTCAATTTTGTTGATATGTAGAATTTCGAACCGTATCAAATGTCAAATTGGAAGGGCTAATTGGGTAAAAAAAAAAAAAAAAATAAATAAAAAATGAAAAAAAAAAATCACGGATAAGCTAACTACTCCGTGTGACAATTTATTCTCCTACATTTTCAATAGCCACTAATCGCAGACTCTTCCAATCCAGTACAATAACGACAAAATTCTAGAATTTGTATAATATGGAACATCAACAAGTTTTCAAATCAGTCTTTCCTGCCACATTCATTCAAAATTTCGCAACTTCGTAAACGACATATTTTATATATATTTTTATATTTTATATACTACTTACTGCACGTTATCAATTGTTAGTATAAAAAGTATCTTCTTTGTAAAAAAACATTTCCGATTCGAGTTCATTATTATTTTTTTGTTCCTTTAGTTCAGTTTTTATATTACATTCGTGTAATAGTCCATCAGATATTTAATGGGATTCAACGTATCACACATGCGACCTAATTGATTTAAAAAATTTAGTATTTAACAATGTTTAATTCGCATTTTTTCTTTCTTCCTCATATAGCCAGTTCAGTTTTGAATTTTTATAATTACAGTTACGATTTAATTTCTAAATGAAGTGGAAATGCGAGAAATACTCTAATACTTTCTAGGAAATTTATGATTTACTTTTTCTTCTACGAATGCTGATAGATAAATCGATTTTACAAAAAAATTTCCCCCACTTCGGTGAAACATTCTTAAATAACAACTGATTGAGATTTACTTTGTGACATTCGATGACAAACTTATCAGCTTTGCGTATATTTGAACATAAAATTAAGTCATAGACCTCTTTTCTTTAAGTAATTATACGTTCCAAATTCCAATCACATAATCTCATAAAAAGGTAATTAGATGTTTTGAGATAATAGTATGAGATAATGTGGTACAAAATTCGGTTGGTTTTGTTCATAAATTTTTAGTGACCAATACGGCAAAACTTTTTACCACACAAAGCCAGAAGATTCGTTTCTATACATTAAATGCTATTCGTATGTAGAGAAAACCTTGTTTATACTCGTTAGGACTTGATGAATTCATACTTCAAATACTGTACACATACATTATTATACAGTATATTTTACAAATAACGAATAATTCGAGTTTCGTCATTAATGTACAGCATAATACACACGATTTTTTGGTATGCATAGTTTATCTATAGACTTTGATTTCGATGGGTGTGAACTTGGATCCAATTTGTTGAGAGAGATGCAGAGAGCCAAGGGAAAATTATATCACCAATCTGAATTCATCGAGCAAGAAATAAAAAAAATAGCGCTCACAGGTTCGATGAATACTGAATTTACACATTCTATTTCTTTTACGTTTATTGAATCTAAAAACTTATGAACGGTTGTGCAGTGTCTACGGCACTCACACTGGAGTAGGAAGAGGCTGGGCGGTCGGGGTTGATATCCCGAAGAAGAGGCGTGGTAGGGTCGTTAATCGACTGATTCCCGAAGTCTCTGTTGTACGCTCCTCCACGTTGATATGTTCCCCTTCGACCCCGGCGCGACATCACGCCTGAAATAAATATAGAAGCATTAATTCAACTCGCAAGCCGAATGAATGAAGAAAAAAAAAACTAGGATTGTGGTGAGTATGTCGATTGTCTGGCGTAAAGAATTTCTTTTTGTTTCTCACTTAGGTAATTAAAATTACTTTTGGCAATTCAGATTTAGCTTTTTTTTCAGCACAATTATTTTGTACAATATTCAAGATCTCAGAGAGATTTCGTCTGTCGAATATTTTACAACTACTGACTGTGATGATGCCACCAAATTGATGTTGATACCAAAGGTCAATTAGGGTATATTAATGTTCAGAGTTTGAGTATTACCATTGATTTGAGTTATGCTCTACCGTCTGAATTGTTTTAGATGTCTGTTAAAGTTATTGAACTAATAGAATGAATTACTTTTCTGTGTCAGGACGAAAAACTGTGACCAGTTTAAACACAAATTGGAACGTTATATGGGTAGCCATTTGAAATTTACAAGAGAGAAGAGAAACAAATATAACAAAACAAATGATTATGAAGCCATGAATATTGTTGGTATGCCAATTGTCAATCCGACGTCCATACTGTAAAATGTAATTTGATTATGACACAAAATGATGTTAAAAAAACATAATGAAAATATGCACACAAAGTGAAAGAAGTAATGAACATGCAGTGAAAGGTGCGAATAACCAAAAGTATCTTGTTATTACCCAAATGACAATGACTCGTGAGCGATAGAATATTGAAATCAAAGAAATTAGTGAGTTTTGTTAATTACTGTTAAGATGAAAGTAAAGTATGAAGTAGAATGACAGATAATAATGAAAATTGAAGAGTTGCTTACATGCGATGCAAATGCATAATAATACATAATCGTACGAATGATGTTACATGACTTACATCACTATGCGGTACATAAATGTTAAAGAATAAGAAATAGGACAAACGCTGTGTATCCAGAATGGTATAAATAAACATCCGTAACCATAATAATAATATTCCAGTGTAATTCGAGTTAAACGAATCACAAGAGAACAGTTAGCTGAAACCAAATGATGGCCAAGTAAAAATGACGTGACAACAGCAATGAATGAACAACCAAAGTCAGACGATACATTAGTTTTGAAGGACAACAAAATTAGTGTGTCACGGTTAATGTATAATGTGGTATGTCCATTGTGTCTCTTGCTCGCCCTTAACTACGCCTAGACTCAATATGGTATTGTACAGGATGTAGTGATATTTACATTTAGATTTATACTACTTTTACAAGATCTACGGATTACAGTGACTAGTCACACTCTACGATTCACTGTTACTTCACACTTTATTTATAAGAACCGTTTGGTATGATAAAATATTTACAACGCCAAAGGAACTGTATTGTATATTTACGAGGTAACCCGAATATTGTGCGTATCGTTTTAGTTTTAAGAAGTTTTCGAAATAGTTTTTAAAAAGCTTCCGGAGAAATATTTGACCCTCATCCAAATGGCAAATTTCTCCAAAATACAATCTCTGTAGTAAAGACCATGCCGGAAGTCTCGAAGATTGTAAATTTGAGTTATAAATTGATTAGAGCGAAAAATTTTTTAGAAATTTTTTAGGAACTGCATACCTATTTGTCGTAATGGAGCATTCGAAAAGTAGGTGTAGTTGTGGTGGGTGTGGGGAGAGATTTGGGATTGCTTACACGATGATTCAAAGATGTTTCTTGAACGCCGTCCAGGTTTCCTCGCATCGCTCTCTTGTGATTGGCCAACTTCTCTCGATTCATTGGTGAGCCTAGAACGACCAGTAGCCATGATACCAATCCAGGTCGTGTGGATTTCAAACTTTTACAATTATCCTCAACTCATTTAATTCCGCCAAGTTTAAACTATCATTCTTAACACCACCGATAAATTATAACGTAAGAAACTCCTCGTACAATTTGAGCTTCGAATCTTCACAATCCCAACTTTTTTCAATTCGCAAATTACTTAATGTAAATAATAAATAGTTATAATATAAGGAGATAAAAAATCTACTATTGGCTTCGATTAAAGTTGACTAGGGCAATTTTTCATTCATAAATTTGCGTGATTTTAACTCAGCTGTAGAAATTATGAGTTGATACTAGATATATAAAATATTATTCAACACTTAGGTGAATGAACAGTGAACGTATCGCGTGAGATGGTAATGTTGTGATGAATTTCATAGCAAAATATGCGAATATTGTGAAAGCTGGCATGTAAAAAATTAATCGTACTTAAAATCAACACTGGTATCGTGGGGATAGACCAATGAACATTATCATGCTCGATGAAACGTGATGATATTATTAACGTGCTATTTTTATACTTGAAAGATTATTAGTTAATTCGCAATCGATGTAGACAGAACAATTTTTCAAACCTATTCATTTTACTCGTACTATTAGATTCATTGATTTTTCCAAAATACACTTTTTTTCTTCCCCAAAACACGTATTAGCCCAACCATAACATGTTTCAAATATGCAATAATTTATACCATAAGCCATGCATCATATACTCTGGCATTAATGGTATATCTTTGAATCCAAGAAATGTGCAGAATTATTTAAATGCAAATATTTTACTGCCAGTAAATTCAGTCAGAAAGATTGGATGAACGATACCAAGATCGAAAAATAAGAACATAAACTCAAGTTTCAAACTTTACGTTAATTTGAACTTGATTCTCGTATTCTTTGAACCTTTCAAAAGTCATTTTTCGTTTGATTTCACGCCCAATTACACAAAAGGTAAGAAAAAATGAAAATTGTTCGTACCTATATAACTCAGCAGTACTGGAAGGAAGATTAATCCATGAGCAGCGCCAAATATAACGATTCCTAAGTACATTCTGTAGTAGAATACCTGTAACAAACAATGTTATATCAGCATTACAAAGCTATTCGATATTCGGTATTTCGTACATAAAAGAATTAAGTGTTTCACAATCTTGATGATTGAAGCTAGATAAGACAAAGACTTACCTGGAAAATTTGGCTTTTGGCAAAACCAAGGACGATGATTCCACCAAACTTGGTGAGCGTAATACCGCTGAATACAGAACTGCCCATATGCGTCAAGGCATCGGCGGCTCTATCGACTCGCGTTGTTTCTACCGACACGGAGAACGAATGTACGAGATGACTGCAAAATTCTACAGCTATTCCAACAGCCTGCAATTACATACATGCCATACATTAGATAAAATATCAATCAACGGGATGAATTATTGTTATTCGTATTATCATGTTGTGATCCTAAACGTAGGATGACGTAAACTTACCATGACGAGATTGACTAGGGAAACAGCGTTGAGCGTTATGTGCCACCAGTACATCAATCCACCGATATTAACGACTATCATAGTAATCGTGATAATAACTACGAGGGATGAGAATATATCAAGACCCATCAACAAGAAGGTGACCACGAAGATAGCCAGCAGCGAAATTCCTATACTTTTCAACGTATCAGGCCACATTGTTAGATACTGTTCGTAGAACACGTAAAATACACTGTAGGGAAATACTTCTACAGTCGAATTTCCGCCTCCGGTTTGAGCGTTAATCATTTCAGTCAGATTAGCCGATATTAGTCTGGCAGATCTCAGTGCTTCGTAATAATCAGCCGAAGACTTCAATATCGTATGATAGCTCATGAAGTAATTTGCCCCGACTTCGGAGAGCCCTTTGTTGTTCGTGGCGTAGTTAACGCCTAAACCGTACGCCGCATGACCACCCTTGGCACATTGCGGGTCTGGATTATCTTGCAAAAAGAAAGATACGTATCTGTCGAAGCTTTCTTTGGTTGGACGCGTGAATTTATTTAGTGGTATTGTGCATTTCTCGCAAAGTTGTTTCCACGGATCAGGGAAAGCTGAAAATAAAAAATCATTCCGATTAGATAAAATGTCAATTGTTGTTGAATAAACGGAGGCAAGAAAAATGGGAACAGCGTTGCGATAAGCAAAGTTGGCTAGACAGCTAGTTGGGGCTTTCTCGTCGAGAAGCTAAAAATGTATTTGAATTTCGAATTTGAATTCAGAGTTCGGCTGTTATCTGTAATCTGAATAGAATGCAGTGACCCTTTTGACAAATGTTAATGCATTCCCATTTCAATATGTCTTCTCGGGATCGGTCTTGTGTATAACTCTACACTTTAGAATATCCAGTAGAAGTTTGTTTTTTCTCAATGTAGCCAACAGTTATCAGGTCATCTCGGTAGTAGTAATAACAGTTAATTAATAATCGCAAACCCTGAGGCAGCTTCTTATCTAATTACAACTGCTAATAGGCATGTACTTTTTGTAAACAAAATTAAAAGAATATCTATATTGCGGACAAAGCAAAGATGCGAAAAGTAATCTGACCATATATTGCTACAAACTACCACATTTATCTTTCGATAAACTCCACGATTGTATATGTGGCTTCTATGTTTTAATTTCTCATGACCCGCACACAGATTATATCACTTGACCCTGGTTGATTAATCAATTTGTAGTTATACCTCGAGTTATACATCAATTCTCGCAGGTCGTGTGGGGTCAATTTATCACATACGTCCCGCGTTAATAAAAAAAAAATGTCTTACGAGCATGAGGGCAGAATGAATTGTTTCCTTTGAAATATCTGCAGCAACTTTTTGCCGCCGCTGACCAGTCAAGGTAATCGTCCATCCAAGAAGACGCTGGCTTTGCTATGTAAGAACTGAAGAGAGAATAAAATTACGTAAATATTCTCCTTGAATATCAATATATGAACGCGAAAATAAAATAAAAAATTGATCCATTAATCTCACCTATTCGGCCGTTTGGCTGCAGCGAATATCTGAGACGAAAGTGAATCGCTGTGGCAATATTGTCCTCCGCATATCAAGTTTTGATTTGTGGTGTTGGAATAATCTAGTCCCTCTTTCACAACAAAGTACACCGGTGGTCCGATTGATAAGTAGCCGTTCAAGAACTGAAAAGATTACTTTTAGTTTCAGATCGCGCCAACAATCCAGACTTTGGCTGTGATGGAAAGTAATCGTACGTACTTTGAAGTATTTTAGAACATAACTGTCTTCAGGCATCGATAGCTCTTGGTCAAGACCGACTTCTATGTGAGGAACGACTGCAATACTCGTACAAAGCCACCCAAAGAAGACAACCATTACTGTTGCACGGACCCATTTTTTCATTAGGAAAGGCGTGTAGACGGCTTTGAATAATTTGTAGAGAATACCATCGACAACTTCTTCTCCGTCGTCCTTTTTCGATCCACGAATAAAACAGCACACGTCGAATCTGTTGTTCTGTTGATTCGTTGTAGAAAAAATATAAGTTAGACGATGGAGAATTTTCGCGAAGCGATACATTTTTTTTCAGTCTTTAGTTCACTTACATTTTGCCTGATGGTATCCAATGCCAATAAACTAACGAAACAAGTGATTTGTAGAAGGAAGTCGACGAGCAATGCCATACCTGCGTATAACGCGAAAGCTTTAACGGCAGGCATATCGGACAATCCACCTGAAAAACAATGATTGTAAATTTGGTGAAATGCGAAACAGTGAGTCGGGTTCCAAAAAGATATCGATACGCGGTCCGGTCAAATAATTCAAAAGCCTTCTCCGAACGATATGCATCGGCTGTTGTGAAATCTAAACGTACCAAGGAAGAAACAACAGCTTTCGGAAACACTGGTCAGCAGCATGCTCGGTCCGACCTGACCGAGCGTACGACCGATGTGTTGGGGTACAGACTCGTTTGGTCTTCTACCCTCTCGTTGATGCGTTTGAACTAAAATAAATACATTGTCTACTCCAACCGCGAGTACAAGGAACGGAATAACTTCGATGATAATCAAAGTTGCCGGTAGTCCGATGAATCCAAATAATCCAACGGAACAGACCACGGAGGCTAATACTATTAATACACCTCCGAGACCGAGGGTGATTTTTGAATCGATCTGTAAAGAGAAAATTAACACATGAAACGTGTTGCTGGTTGAACGTTCGCAGACGTTTCCGTTGAATAAATAAATAAATCATTTCTCATTACCAGAAGCCTGTTGCAAGTTCTTATTTGGCCAAGAGATACGGCGATGTAGGCAAACATGATCACGTAGGAGACTAGAATTGTTAATACGTCAGACTGAGACTCTCGGTTGAGTTCATCTTCGATCGATCTTTCGCTCGTGAATGCGACATCCATGTAATCTGGTTTCTCGTGAGCGGTCCAATTTTTCATGAATTTGATGAAACTGTAAAGATGATACATAGGGATACAGTCAGCCATGATAATCAAAAATGAGAATGCCACTATTTACCTCTCTTCCCATTCCATTGCTGGTGCAAGTTTTGACTTATCGTGATAATTATTGACCAGGAAAGTGAGAATTAGAGCAGTAGCTTTTTCGTACGGAGGATTTTCGGCACTTTGTTTCGGTTTCAAAAAACCTCCCAATGCGACGGCTGGAAATACCGGACCCCCGTAAGGCGCTAAGCAATCCGAAGGATTATACGGATTCCTGTAATGATAAATAGAGTTTTGTTTCTTGTCTTCCAAACTTTGGGATATGTTTTTCAATATTTCAGCGATGATTATTGACACACATTGGATGAATGATGTCAACTCACTGGAAGCAACGTTGGAAACGGTCCAAATAGGTTTTGACGTCGTTGTCGTCGCCATCAAACTCGTCCTCGTCACCTTTGTAGTAACCCCAGATACTTTGGACGGTACACTGCTGGACAGTTCTACGGCCTGTAAATGGACTGACTAGCGGTGCGAAACAGATATCTGCCAAAGTGTGATTGTTGGGTGTAATAATGTTCTGTATGGCCTGTTGAAGGTGTAACACATTCCTCAAAAAGGTCGAATTGAATACAGGGCCATAATTTTTTATGCCATTGGAAGTGTTGTGAGGAATCTGAAAATAAAGTTATTACTCGCATCGGAGGTCGCAAAGGCCATCTATCGATCTGGTAGGAGGTAAGTTTCACAGTGAATAGACTTACATCTGGTAGACCGACAGCTGATATGATGACCTGTTCGTTTCTGTAAAACGGTTCGAAATGACTATCGAAATATTCCTTCTCAACGCGAGAGCGCGAGCTTGGAGCAGCCCATAATTCGACCGGATCTGTGGTGACTCGCATGTATTTAATGCCATGTCCCAAAGTGACGATAAATAAGAAACCAAAGAATAGAACGGTCCATGGTCGAGAGGCACAAGCTGAAATTATTGAATGGACGATTTACTGTTGTGCCGTTGGGCATACGACGTCAAGCTTTAAACGGCGATACCGTTTGAGTTTTCTAATTACCTGTTCCCCACCAGCAGAAAAACTCTTGTAAAAATTTATCTGTACCAGCACCAAGCCTTTCGATGAAGCTGGATTGTTCAATTTCGTATCCGTCGGGTGAATCTTCCGTTGAAATGACACCTATGGAAAGTTTGAAAGAATTTTTTTCGTCGTAAAGTGAACCTCGATCTGATAACTAAAAGCATATATGTGTAGCTATCTAAAGTGTAATGCAAAATTGTGTGCATTAATGAATAATACATGAAGATCTACGTGTGATGCGATGATCTGTAATGGTGGATGTCGCAGACAACACAAATTCTAAATATGATAATTTAGACCACAACTTGTTATACAACATACGTCACTGTTACAGGACAAGCATACAATCAGGTCTAATCTTCAGCAGTTATAATCGAAAGGCGATTAACATCTAGTGATATTTCCTGAACGTGTAAATCAAGCGCTTCAAAAACGGTTGAAATTTGTTTCACACGACACGCTAAACGTTGAACAAAGAAACAGCAAAACGATATGATACGTTTTATTGTTAGATGTACTGTATCGTGTAACCAGATTCCGTTACGCTGAAGAACGACATGGTTGCGAGTGCCAATTCTGCATATAATTATCGCATCAAGACGGTCTCGCTTGAGAAGAACTCGGACATGAAGAATAATTCACACCATTAGTCTAACAGATAACATTTAATTTGTAGCTAATTGTTGGTACGCAAACACAGAAAATATCACAGACACAGGCACAGACATTTGAGGTATCAGATTAATACGTTAAGGAAAGAACTTTGAACTTTGATTCACGGCTATGATTACGCTACAGAAATAACATTTGAAACTTTGGTAATAGGAAAAGAAAAATAAGAAAAAACTGTTGAACCAGACAAAAAAATTCAGCGCCGGCTTTAAGGGGGGGCAAGCTGGGCAATGGACCAGGGCACTGAGTACAAGGGGGCGCCGAGCGCTGCCCTGATCTTATTTTTTTCCCGTCATTATACTTTTGACAAATATGAATTACCTAGCTTACGTTTGAAATACCTAAGGATAAAAGTTCGTTCCTCATTTATTGCCAGTCAATCTTTGGAAGCAACGAATTTTTGTATTTTCATATTTGGCACTGTGAACGAGCTACAGTAACCACACAACGTAATGACGTCCCTATAATATATATCCTTTGGATATTTTTTCGGGATATGCTGGATATCCATGGAATGTCCAGAATAGTCCGATGGATGGCCATTGGATATACTATGGATCCCCAAATGTCCGCCGTTTGGACCGTCCTGTTGATGTTTTGATTATATATCCATAGAACATTTCGAGACATCTTTCGGACCATTCAGGACATTCCAAAATACGTTCGGGGACTTTGCTAGATTTTCGTGAGGACTTGTAAATATTTTCTGATAATTGCAGCACGTGACGGTTTTCGTTCGATCGGTCCTTCGTATATACTCGCAGGACACGCATGATAAATCGATAATCAAATTGGATGATTGATCCCCACCATATTTGATCGATTCTAGATATACCAAACATCGCAGGGATATTCCATGTATTGTTTGAATTCATTCTTGGGTTTCGAAGGTCAGTAACAACACTCGTTAACGTTTCGACTCTGAAGAGGGCCCTCTTCGGAAAAAACAATTTTTTGACTTAGCCAATCATGCTGAATATGGATGATGAGGATTGAGGTCAAAAAAGAAAATTTAGTACTAAATATTTCATATATCCTTGATATTTGTTGGACCAACATAGGATCATCTACTGGCTATCGTGTGTTGTGTGGGTATTAGGGTGCCAACATTTTGACCTCAACTTTGCGATTTGAATTCTCATCAAAAATAGTCAAAGTTTTACAGATAAAATGAACCCCTTCAAAGATGAAGGTAATCGGGCAATTTTTACAGGTCGCTCAACGGAGTCGAAAAATCGAGCTTTTACCTGAAAACTGATTGTTCAACTTTTATATTTCAGGGCTCTCATCCCGTCGGATTTCTCTTTCGTCCAAATTCACGAAGGTGAACAAAGTTATATTAACAAACAAAGTTATATTGCTCAAATGCAAAAAAAAAAAAAAAAAAAAAAATTCACCAATCCCGACTCTTCTACTCGCACCCCCTACCTATATT